>SNQJ01S0000211.1:69680-91176 GCA_010110895.2 Picea sitchensis | reverse complement strand
AGAGATATTCGAGAAGTCTCTTTGAATTAATCATCCACATATTCCTACACATTACAAATCTCACACATAATTGAGATATATATGAAAACATGTATATTTTCTAATATTTAATCGTAAATTCACTTTTAATACTAAAATGAATAAAGTGGAAAATAATAATGTGAAACCCAAATGTATTTATGAAAATGATATGACGAAGGTTTAATAGGGCGATGAAATGTAAGGACTAGTGAAGGGAAAGGTGGATGAAAATACGACATTTCCGAGTCCTAACAAGTGTGATATCTCATTTTATTAGTTTGAAGATCATTAGGGTTTGAAGCTCGCATGTCTATTGAGATAGTTTACCATTGCAAGGATTCCCCTCCTCACACAACAGTGAACTCAAACCAACTCAGTCTTGGCATAACAAAATTGTGGGTGTATAAAGTTGGGTTGTTGTAGTGTAGGTTTGAGAACAAATGGTAATTCCATAGAAAAAATATGTGGTCAATTTGTTGGTGTAATTTAGAGAATAATCTGTAACATTTGTTCATTGATTAAAATATTTACATTGGCTATGATTGAGCTCACTTTTCCTCTAGTTCACTTCACCTTTTATCCTTCAATTCCTAGGTGAGTACAACAATTTGTCTTGTTGGAATATTCACAATTACTAAGAGGGGGGGTGAATCAGTCTTGAGCACTTTTAACCATTGTTAACCATAACATGTAAACAGTTAGTCATAAATAATTTATCACTTATGATTGCATTCAAGATACCATACAAATATAACCAGATATACACAGTACACAAGAAATTTACATGGAAACCCAAATGGGAGAAAACCAAAGAACACTTATTAATATATATCTTCAATATTACATCCACGGGAAGCACCAACTTCCAAGATTATCCAACACCAACTGGAAGAATACACGTACCCCCTATTTATAGGATCCAACCTGAAGGAAGCTACAACTCCATAAATTCTCCATCTCCAAACCCCTAGTTTACAGGCTCCAACCTGAAGGAAGCTCTAACTCCCTATATTCTCCAGCTCCAACTAGAAGGAGCCTTTGACCCCCTTGTTTACAGGAACCAACGTGAAGGAAGCTCCAAATCCCTATATTCTCTTTCTCCAATTGGAAGGAGGCTCCAACCCCCTTTCCTTTCCCCTTCCTTCCTCCCAAAAATATAAATGAGAGAATAAACCTGTCAATGTTACTTTCATCTATATTGATACATCATCAACATAAAAAATGGTTCAACCCAAAAACCTCATAAATATTATGCCAATATCTCCAATAATATCCCCCAAATTATATAACCAATATCACCAAGACATGCATCAAACCATGTTCCAAGACCTCCAAGACATGTCCCAAGCATGTGTCAAAACCTCCAATATATTCCTTAAAAAATATGCCAAAATATCCAATATATACCTCAAACCATGTGCTAAAATATCAAAGATATACCTCAAACCATGTGCCAAAATATCCAAGATACAAGCCTCAAGCATGTACCAAAACATGCCTTAAGTATGTGCTAAACCATCCAAGATACAAGCCTCAAGCATGTGCCAAAACATGCCTTAAGCATGTGAAAAACCATCCAAGATATGCCAAAAAGCATATTCCACAACCTCCAAGATATTTCTCAAAGCATGTGCCATAACCTCCAAGAAATGCCTCAATCATATACCAAAATATCCAAGATACAAGCCTCAAAACATAGAGAAAAACATACCTTTCAACATATGAAAACCCGGTGCATGAGATCACAGATCATCAAACCTTCCTTAAATTCATCATCAAGAGAATAAAACCTTCTTCAAACTTTTCCTCAGCCTCACAGGAGTAGACCGGGAAACAAGTGGGGCCTCGCGTGACAATACTAGGACAACTAGTGGGGGCCTCGTGAGACACCCTATGCTTGACCTGCAGGGGTATGCTCAAATAGGTTATCTAAAAACCCTTCTCCAATCTGCAGCTCCAAGAACTCCCTCCTTCACACAACTCTGCTACTTCACTTTTGCTAAGAAATCACATCCTTGTTTGGTGATTAAATGAGAGGTTCTTGATGTGTATTTATACCTTTCCAAGTAAATTCTTTACTTGATATTTGAGCTGACCTGTAACTCTTTGTTTGAAACAAATTTTATCCTTTACTTGACTTTAGGGCCAACTTGTAACTTGTTTGACCTTAGATCTGGGGCTTCTTGACCATACTTCATAGCTTCATCTTTAAGAGGGAATAACTTCTCAACCATGAGGAACCACATGGCATTCCACCTATCATTGGAAATAGAATGACGAGGACTATAAATCTATGATGGTTCTGAATGAATTTGCAATGTCCTTCATGTTCTTTTTCTTCAATTAAATTTGAGATTCATGATCACACCTTTGAGGCTTCTTAACCAATTAACCATATTTCAAGGGCTTCTTGTAGACTTATTGAAAGCATCTTCCCGTGAGGGACATTCTTAAAGATACACCATAAGAATATCACTTTTGAGACTTCTTCAAATACACCCATCACTTCTAGAGGATTTTGGACTTTTTCTAGGGTTGACATAAATGACAACCAATTTTCCAACATGTCTTATGTCAATTTTATGAAGTGTTTTGTTTCCAAATAATTCATATGAGTTTAAAAATTGCATGAACATTTATCAAACCTTTGCAAGTCTGGATTTCACAATAGATTCAAGTCATTCGTTGTACATTACACCCTCATTTTTAATTCTACCTTTCATGCTATGTTATAATTTTATGGGTTCTTTTTCTAAACCATTCCCACAAGAAAAGGTTAAAAAATAAAGGCCCTTTATTCACAGACCTCTAATATACTGATTCATGAGTATCTATCTCATATTTACAAAAACAAATTGCATAAATTCTTTCACCCTCTGAACCGTAGTCCACATTTCATTTCACATGGAAACTATTGTTGGTTTTATGAATTTTCTTAAGCTAGATTCAAAGTTAAAGAATTTATTTCAATCCAAAGTATATCAACAAATATTATCATGTACATATTGGGTCATTGTATTTCAAAAGAAAAAGAAAAAGGGGAAAGGGTTAAAGGAAAATTTGCCTGAGATATATCCATCATATAAGGAATTTATTAAAATAATATTCCATTCCTTTTTTGAAAATGGAAATCACACCAAATTGTAAATTATTGTCTCAAATTGAATTTCGAGCTATGCCATGCAAAGACATTTTAATATGTTGTTCTTACTCACACCTTGAAATTCAACATCCAAATTTGTGCATTCCTAATCCCTATGTCATTCAAAAGTTTCCCATTATTATAAGCCTTCATTCTCAGAACAAAGTTATTGTAAACATTATTCAATGAACATCTTGTGAAAAGTTCTATTTTTATTCTATTTACATACATTTTATAATCGTTATGAATTAGAATGTCATTGAATAAAGAATGATTTGTTTTTTTACTCTGTCCACTTTGATGCCAATTCCAACAAGTTCAATCATTTGGCATGTATTGGGCACCTTTTCTTAGGTGGAAAACAATATTTTCCTGAGGCTTTGAGACCTGCGAACATACATTTGAAACCCCATCAAAGTATTAATGACATCCCTTTACATCCACAATCTAACCCAACCAATGATGGGTGGGAAACAAACCAAAACAAAAATGTTTCAATGAATGCAAAATGGCCCAACATGCATGAAAATCACCCTCAACCTGAATTTGTTGTTGCTTCTATTGCTTCTTTTGCTAATTATTTCTATTATAATCAATATTACATTGAAGGTAAATCCTCTTCTTTAAATCTACCTGCATATGATAAGGGAAAGAAGCCTATGAAATAATCTTCAAGCTCTAAAACCTCAAAACCCGCTTTTATCCACTCCAAGGAAAGTACAAAGGAATGAAAAGGAGAGGAGAAAAGGGAAATTTTTCACTTAGACATGTTTCCTGAGATATCTTAGTATTGCATTTTATGTTGATGAGACTTACAATGATGTGGATAAGACTTTGACTTGGTTCGACATTTTCAAATTTTCGTTATTAAAGACAGTTTTCTTTATATAAACACTTTTGGAGGTACAAGGTGGTTATATATATATATATATAGAGAGAGAGAGAGAGAGAGAGAGAGAGAGAGAGAGAGAGACTTAAGTTCATATCACATGTGGTGCATGATTCCTTATTTCATAAGGTTTCTTTGGAACAATTAAATGAATATTATACATAATATGTTTATTAACTACTTCATTGATTCATAATTAGTCTTTTACTCTCATAAAAAATAATAATTTATATTAGACAGTTGAAATGAGTAATTGTTTAAGAAAGATACAAAAGGAAAGGAGGAGATCAATTAAAGGACATTATTACATCACATGAGAGGTATGATAAATATTTGAGATCTTTTATGAGTTATCATCTTTCATCATTTGTAAGTTTTCTATGAGTTAAATTGCTTTGTTGATAGCAGGGATTTACTTGAAAAGTGACAAAGAAAGGAGGGCGATACTGATCATCTGGTATTCCCATTAAGGTTAATTTTCTGCATTTGTTTGCACATATTAGAAGCTATGAAACATATTCAGTTCTAATTAGTGTCACCTTTTTCATAATTTTAACTGTATGCTTCACATCACTTGAGGTGGTCCAAGTTTAACTATAGGATTTCATTTTCCTTCTATGACACTTAGTTGCTTTTGTATGAATATTTTTTTACATATAAGGCTTGTAAGGAATTATTTGGTCCAAGTCTTCGTATATATTTGTAAAATCATTTAGCTCAATCTATTGTCTGGTTATTTATAAAGGATTGTTGCATATTTTCCCTCATTGATGGATCTTATTTCTCCAACAATTTATTTTTTTATATGCTTGTATCTTCATATTTCTTGTTATTATTTCTGCTATTATAAGTTTCAGTTTTCAAAATATGTTACATTCATTTCTTTACATTTCTATTTGACATTATAATATCTTCTTTAATCACTTTTATTTATTTTATTTTATGCACAACTGAAGAAAAAGACAAATAAAAATACATAAAATATATTATAAAATCAAATTTCTTTTAAGTCAAGGTTCCTTATGTTAGGAATTTTGATTCCAAGTCTTAGGCTATAAATGAAGGGTGATAATCCCTATTACCTCATATAGCCTAATGAGGTCTAAAGTGTTTTGTGAGAAGCATTACAGTTTCTCACTCAACAACTTTTTAATTGATTTTTCTTGTTGATTTCATTCAAGAAGCACATCTAACTTGGTATTTTTATGATGTTGTATTGCATGGTTCGTACAATCAAGGAAGAGAACCTATTTTGATCACAAGGTTTGGGTAAATCCAAAAGGATGTAAAAAGGATGGATTTTCCAAACATTCAAAGACCTTAATAGCTTGCTTTCTTGAAAATTTCAAAACGGTAAGTTAACTCCACATCATTTATAATTGAAAATAATTTAACCCAACATTGTTTCTCATACAAAATAAGCTAACCCCACATTGTTTCTCATGCAAAATGTTATAGTTGAAAATTTTTCTCGACGAAAATAGGATTTTATCTCATTATGTGATTAACCTTGTTAATTACCTCTTAATACAAATGTTATTCCATTTCTTATTTATGATACTTTTTTTGGGTAGTAATTTCATACAATTCATGAGATATGAGTTGATCCAAAATGGATCACTACATAATTTTTCATCCTTATTGATACTTTCTAGGGAAAATAATCAGAGTTGCGAACTTGGAGGGGCCATTTTCAAAACATGTCCTGGAACCCACTTAGTATGGACCAAAAAAACGTTTCACATTTAGGGATCTAAAATTCATTTTTTGGCCTCAAAAAGGGGTGTTATCTATGTAGTTGATGGCCCAAAGGGGTATTACACATCGATAGTCTCAAAAAGTTCTTTTTTGAACCAAAAACTAAGTTAGTCTTATGCTATTTTTTAGGGCCAAATTTTTTCTAATTGGATATTATTTGACCATTATATATATGTGTGTGTGTGTGTGTGTGTGTGTGTGAGAGAGAGAGAGAGAGAGAGAGAGAGAGAGAGAGAGAGAGAGAGAGAGAGAGAGAGAGTGAGTGTGTAATCACAATTTGACCATTTTCCCTTATAAATTTCACACATTGTTTTACGTAAAATATGATTAATTTATAATATTCACCAAAATTTACAAGTTTTAATAGTAAACTATATGTTTTGTTATTGAATATTGTCCTATATATGTGTGTGTGTGTGTGTGTGTGTAATATTTTCAATCTGAAACCTAGAATACTAGACTTAGGTATAATATTTGAATCCTTAAAAAATACCTTGGTTAGTATGAGAGAGTTATACCCTCTCAAAGTTGAACTATTCTTTGACCAATTCTATACCAAGTGGATACCACATCAAATCTTAGTATTCACACATGTGGAGTTAGTTGTGTTTCGAATTTCAAGAAAATTCTATAGGGTCTAAATCCATAACTCCAATAAAAAGTTAGGGTTCTGAAATTCCCACCCTAACCATAGTGGCTATAATGGCATATTAAAATGTTAGTCACAAGGGTTGAAAGGGATTCCATTACTATTGTAATTATTCTCTATCCTATAATTGAATAGTGTATAGGAGTGATATATTAGAGAAAAACATAGGAAGAAGAGAACCATCTAGCAACTTATCATAGAACACAATGTTTATTAACTCCATAATGAGAGAATATTTCATTATATATCTTAGACCAGAAGAGCAAGGAACAATCCTTATTTCTTGCGATATTTTTCACTCTCATGAGTTTCTTCATGGTATATCTTATGTTCAATGTGTTAATGGTGTGTTTGTTTTACTATTGTATATTTTTCTTATCTTCTCAACCAAATTCCCCGCAATAGAACATAATATCATTGCGTTTTTAGTATCACTTTTCAAAGTTGAAGTATATAATGATTATATACTATGATGAATTTTCCAATAGAATACTAATAGTAGTTTGTAGAGCATATTGGTAAAAAAACAATTCTTTTTACGATTTCTATGGAATATTTGTAAAATTTAGTGTGTCCTCTGAAGGGTCCAAACTTATTCTTTTGGAATACAATTATATTAATGTTAAATCTAGAGAGAAGTTTTGGATCCTTTAGAGGACACACTAGTTCTAATGAGGAGGCGAAGAATGAGATAGAGAAAGAAAGGCCAAGCCCCAACAACACATATTTTAAGACTTTATTCAAAGTAGAAGCCCAAGTGTACATCAAGAAAGGATAAGAAGGTGAGTTAGATGTATTTAAATTAAATCATTAGATGCAATAGTTAGAAGTTTATTTTGGTGTGCATAATATAAGAGAAGAGCACAAAATAACATTAAGCTAGTGGGTTATGTTCAAACTTAGTGGAAATACAACATAGAGACACTTAGAGTCGAGGTTGATCCACCATGAACTTAGCGGAACATTTTCAAGGAACTCATTAACTTCTTATCCCATTGGGTATGAAGAGGAACATAGATTTAGTAGATCTAGTACTTGCAGGAAAAAGAGAAAAGTGTACAATATACACTACAAAATTTAGAAAACAAGTAATTCTATTGGGGATATTTGTCAAGAACATAGACATAGTCATAAATTATTTCGGTGAACTCCACAACCACATAAGGAGGCAAGTGATGATTTTAATTTCCAAGAGAATTGATGAGGCCCATGTACAAAGATTGTACTTTGAGAAGAATATGAAGAAAGGAAAATTAAGGCATTCAAAGTAGATAGACAGATTGGGTTCTCCTAAAGAATAGGAAGAAAGAAGTGGAAGGGGAAAAAGAAAAATATTGTTGTCATTTTTCAAAAGAGAAAGGATACAAATAACCAATATGGGCATTGTAATAGAGATGGCCACACCAGGGATGAATGTTGGAAGTTGCAATTGATTTATATCACAAGTACTATAAGGAGAAAACAAAGAAAAAATAATTATATGCATGGAATGAAATAGATAGTATCTAAAATGTGTAAAACAAAAATTCTTCACCATGATGATGATGCATATGGAGGTAATAAAATTTAAGAGGAGAGATTCCAAAACTCTTCCTACTACTATAATATAGTCTTGTAGCATCGTAATTAACATTGTTTCCTAGTGTAATTTTCTAAGGAAAAACTCCAAGCTTGTATGAAACAACATGGGACATTAAGGGGGTTTCCGTAGTTTACATCACATTTGTGTCAACTTTGCATTGTATTTTTCAATGCATTCTCTACATGGTGTCATATTAGCAATGAAAAACAAAACATAGAATGTTTTATAGTATCATGGGTGCATCATAATGCATCAAATAGTGTTGTGAAAAACACACAGAGATTCTTTTTTGCATTTCATTTGCATCAAAAAAATTTACATTGTGTCATACTAGCATCATGGTGTGTTGATATGGTATTCATTTTTTCATATTGAGCATCATCATTGAATCAAATTAGCATTATTATAGCATAAACAAATGGATCGATTTGGTCATTTAGTGTCATATTTGTGCCATTCTACATCACTTTTGCATCGTGTTAGCATCTAATAGGTGTCGGTATTATTGATTGTTGAATGGTATTAATGTCTTTTTAACATCGTAATATATACATTTTTTTCCTTCTTAATGTGAAAATTACATAATTTTAGCATTTGTGACATAATTGATATTAATGATTTAATTTTTTTATTAATAACTAATTTAACAATAACAATAATACTAATTATTGTTATTATTATCATTATTATTAATTACTAATTATTATATTTATTATATTTAAATATTGAGTGAACTGATTACTAGTATAAGTATATTTTATAGTGTATTAATCATGAGAGAAACAAACACACACACACAGACACACATGAAATACCCCATTAAAATTAAATCAATTTCAAACCATGGAAGAAAAAAAACATGTATATATAAATACAATGATATAATTTTAAATTAAATCATAAAACAACTACGTATTTTTATGCCTATTAATAAGTGGTACATTGCTACCCTAGGGAAATATCAACTTTATATACGCCATAGAATGAAAAAATATCTACACATTTAAGGAAATGAAATGAATTTGATATATCAGAAGTTGATTGAATTTCCTATAAATAAGTGGTACATTGCCACCCTAGGGAAATGTCAACTTTGTGTATAACATAGCGAGAAAAGAATTCTACATGTCAAGAAATGAAATGAATTTGACATTAAAAGTTGATTGAAATGTTTCCATTTCTGTCCTAATCTTGTCAACCCTCATCATCTTCAGTCTATAAAAACATAGTAAAATAACATAAGTTCAATAAAATAAAATAAAATTGAAAATTATTAAAGATGTAATAAAAAAACACAGAGGTTAGTTGTATTGGTAAAGGGAAGGTGAAATTTATATTCCTTTCACTTTATCCTTTCAAGACTTAAACTTGACTTGAGTGACATAGAGAGAGGGGTGGTTTACTTACTATTTATTTCCCTTAATCAACCCACTAGGTCTAGGGATGTCTCCCTTGGAGTAGGTCCTTCCTCCTAAATAGAAAAGGGTATCCTGTTGGGGTGACAGTGATAGGATTACTCTTGTGTTACGAAAATATCATCCTACTTTCTTCTAGGCTTTGGGAAAGTATAAATTGTACGATAATATTTCCCAAGTCATATTTTAAACTTAATCATTTTGTCTTGCAGTTAAGTATCACATCGTTCAATTCTTACCATTCCATTCCGCTCACTATATCATAATATCCCAAGATTGTAACATACATGTTTACACTTGTCACTAATTTACCCAAGTTAATGTTACAATCCTTAAATTTTCCTCTAAACTTTTTCTTGGCACCAGATGCCATCTCCACATGTCTAAACTCATCTTGTTCGAATGCCTTCACCTTAATTATTTTAAGAGAAACACTAGATATACAACTTTCAATAGTTCCTGGATCTATTAAAATACTATAATGTTGATCAAAGATCATACTTTATGTCGCAAGCATGGTGGACTGATACTCGGCCTGACGATTTTTCACCGCTGCATGTATCATGTGGGCCTTGCCCAAATATCCAATTGTCATAGGTCATGATGATATGACAACTCTTTCCTTATCAATAAGATAGTCTCTCTAATAATTTGTCTCTCCACATGTCCAACATCCATTCTTCGGTTTGGTGCTTGTTGTCCTAGAAGTAGTAGCTATTGGCCTAAGAGTCTTTTGTATTGGTCTATTCTACGGACCAGATCTAAAATGTTGTTTTTTCTGTGGATGATGCTACTGATGCTATTGTGGTTCCTTGTAAGGAGTCCTCTAATGAGGATTCTGTCGACGCGGTGTTGAGAATATAGGTCCTCTGGGTGTATCAAAATTCCTAGAAGTCTGTTTGTTTGGTGTTTAATGTTGTGGTTCTCTAGGTGGCACTTGTCGTGTCTGTCTAGAAGGAGTCCTTCCCTGGACCCTACTATTCAACTCTTCCTCGTCAATGAGGGCCTTTTGAACTACATCGTGCAACGTCTGAGGCATCAATATCATCACTTTTGCACGGATGTTGAAGTTGAGGCCGAACACAAACTTGTTAAACTTTAATTTCTCAGTGTTCAGATGTGGAGCATATCTAAGTAGCTCTGTGTACCTAAACTCATACTCCAGTACCATATGAATACCCTATCATAAGGCATTGAACTCATTAATCTTGCACTCAATGAATTCATCGGACAAGTACCTCTCCCGAAATCTTTTCTTGAACAATTCCCATGACACGTCTTCAATGGCCATGTTTAGTTGAGGTAAGAGTTTCTTCCACCAAAAAAGATAACTCTCTTTCAATTGAAAGACTGCCATGCAAAATTTCATGTTGGAGGTGTAATAGCGTAGTGAAAGTCACATCACCATGTTCTCCAACCATGCCTCGATGGCTAAGCCGTTTGTGTCACCCCAGAACTTGGGAAATTTCACTTTCGTGAGTTCTCTGTGTATACTACTACTGCCTATTGGAGTGCGTTGTGAACCCTCATTGGGCACATAATATATGCCCTCATCTCGATCCATGTGGTTGATAAATGCCTATGACATCCTCTGGAAGGATCTCATCATACCTACCACATCTCCCACAACAACCTACTCCTCAGTAGTCTTCTCCTCTCCACGTGGATTTTATCCCTCCTGCGTGAATTCTCTTGGAGGAAGCGTACCTCTTACCCCCGCACCATGTCGTCGACTTATCCTTCATCCTCTAACCATGATAATTGTCATGAACAAATCCAAAATTGTATTAGCGATACATATTTAACTATAAAACAGAACAGTGGAAGGTGTAACGGATCCACTGTCGCAGAGTTGAACCCACTCTAATACCATATGTAATGTCACCTCTGTAACATCACTATGTAAGAGAATACAAAAAGTAGTAATTTGTTTTTGAACACACGGGTTAAGACAAATACAATACGACAAGTACATAAACATTTCAATCTAAAATATAAGATAATAACAGATAAAAGATCTATTAAATTAACATCACATTACTCTTAATCAACATAACTTTCATAAAAAATCATAATGCAATCATCAATAGAAATTTATAAATCTAGCTTGTAAAATATTTATCATTCAATTACACAAAGGAGTAAGAATAAGTATTGTTTACTCGCCCAAATCCTACCCTGCAAGGTTAGGATCTTCAAGACACATAATTGACGCTCAAGTCCAGGATTCATCTGATTGATTTTGACCATTTAAGGTCTCAGGACTGGCGGTTGTTATGAGGAATGAGAAGATATCTATTCCATAAGTCGACTTAGACTAATTTCACAACTAAAATTCCAACAGTATAGTAACAAGAATGTACCACCTATGCAACATTCTGAAACAAATCACAATCTATTATATTCTTCATGATAATTATATATATATATATATATGCAAAACCTTTACCATTAAGAAACATCAACATAAGATTTACACTTATCTGTTGAGCGTTAACACGAACTCTTTAATTTATTACTAATGTAACATTAATGATTAACAATCAATGATGAGTTCCATAACATAATCGCCTATAAAGATAAGACTCATAAACAATACCTTCCTCACGTTTAATATGTCCAAGTAATAAGCTCCATTACAATCTCTACAACTTTGATAAATTAAAATATTACATAAACTTGAAAGAGTATTTTATAATATGATACATAATTGACACATTCTTCAATCATTGTTCAATAACAATTCATCTTAATCAATAACATTGATAATTATAAAAATCAAGGTTGTAAGTAAGAATCTTAAACACTTCCCCTACCTGAATTATATTATTATATGTTTTCATATTACAATATTGACATGTATAGCTACAATTATATTTATGATAATTATAATGGAAACATAGTAGGTAAAGATGATTCCTAATCTTTATTTGCAAGGTAAAAGATTAGTCAAATATGTTATAAAATTCAAAATTCCACCTACTGAAAGAGAAGAAATAATTGATAACAAGGAATATATATCTCGACCAATCAAACTAGAATCAAATCAATGCTGAAACAATTTAATTGTTTTTAAGCTTATGTGAGGTGCAGATACTAACAATGTTTTGAGCATGCACCCCACAATTTAAGACTGGTGAATTCACCAAGAGTGCTATCAACTAAGTGTACTTATGAATAGCGTGAAAAGAACATTAGTAGATATTAGAGGATTAAATATTCAATTTTTTTTTTGTTTTTTATATAATTAAAATTTGTTTATTAAGGTCAATAAGAGCATGGTGATAAGTGTCAATTGGGTGTAGCTTGGATGGGTGTGAGGAATGATTGTTATCCTTTTCACTCAGGTTCAAATCTCATAATGGCATGAATAAATATCATATGAGTATGTTGTAATGGCTTCAAGATGAACAAAAATGAAATTCAGTCGAATGTATAAGGGATTATTACACACCTCTGTTAACATGAGTTCTAATAATTCTATGCTAAATAGAAGATCGAATAGGATTTTTGTATCATTTTCCATCGACTTGTTTCCCGTCATTTCGCAAGATAATATAGAACAAAATGCATGGATCACAGTCGATTATTATATGTTATACTAACAATCATTCGATGCGTTTAATATTAGAAAATTCATTAAATTTTGTAATATTTTTTATAGTAATATGCCTGCACATAGATATTGCGTATACATATAAAATAAAAAAAATTATGATCTACTATCATTATAATTAAAAAAAATGATTTCAATACAATCAAAATTTAGATAATAGTAATTAGTCGACAATATTAATACGATAACCAATAAAGATGTTGTTGATGAGAATGTCATTGTTGAAGAGATCCACTTGGACTTTCATCCAATTCCTTCGCTTTCCAATCCAAGGATTTTATCGATACCTCCAAACCAATGCTCGGGGTACTCTTCTTCCCCTTATCCCCCCGAGTCACAAAGGGGCCACACACAAAACCATAAATCAATAACACCAAAACTTTCCCTCACAAAGAAGAGCTTGCACTATTTACCAAGTTTTGGAACCCAACTCTCAACAAGTAAACTAGTTCATAAAAAATTGACATTATAACAGTACTTTCCCAAGTGATCCCCCATATCCCTTCCTATCCATTTATTTTAAAGAAAAATTCTCAATGACAAATGTCCTCTCATGCACAATAAACAATTTCTTTAATAATTTAAATAAATGATTATTCACCCACACCACATGTCACACTCTCTCAAAGTTGCACAAGTAAAATCTCTTTTATTTTGATTAATTAGGCATTTTCCTTCACATTACCCATTTGTTCCTATTTTTTCTCTTAGTTGTCCCTTAGTTCCCCAATTTTTCATTTATTTTGTGTCCCCTAACTAGATTTGAGTTTGAGTTGGATTATGAGAATCCTTTAGTTAGGATTAGTGGTAGATTGACTCAAGATGCTACTCTATGAGGACCACCTATTCTCTCATGTTTTTATTTTATTTTATTTAAAAATCCATTTATTATTTTCATGCACACATGTGCATCTACCCACTTATTCTTATTTCTTCATTTACTTAACTTAATAGTCTAAATCCCCTTTATTCTCTTTCTTCGTTTTACTTATTCAAACATATTTAGACTTGGACTCTTTGTTATTTTGTTGTTTATAATTTAATAATCATGTGCATGCTCTTTTCTATCAAAGTCTAAATACTTTATTTATTTCCTATTCCTTCTATAGTTTTATTGACTCACATTTTTCTTGCATGACGTTCCCTTCAAGACGCACTTTCATGCTCCAAGGGTGCCAGTCGCCTTTGACTAGTTTGGAAGTTTTTCTAACACTTGGAGTCAACACTACACTTGGTCGACCTTCTGAGAGACTAAGGGTTGTCTAAGGAATAAGAATTTTGCCTTATTGCGCACCTCTTATAATTCTTCATGAGTGACTATCTCAGTCTTCCCTCATGACATCGTGGACCTCTCAGAATGAGATAATCGTTAACCATGCATTCAGGTCATGGAGGTAGTGCTAGTAGGCTATGACAGGGACACTACCACACATCTCCCTCATCTGTTTAGTTTCTATGTATGACCCCTTTACTCCTTATGTGAGTCACATTAGTAAGCGTCACCAAGCCTGCATCCACTGACAAGGTAAATGTCAATAATCCATATGCATAATATCCATACTAAAATCATCACATAAATCACATGCATGCAAATCAAATACTAAAACCAAATACAAGTCCACTCCCTGACTCAATCTGAAGTCCAAGGAGGTTTGTTGAGGCCATCGACATCCTCAACCTATCATGTATCCTACACACTCAAGAGAACTTATCAATAATAACTGTCAAAATATATACATCTAGAAATTAATATATAATCACAATGATATCATAATATAACTCATAATCAAAGCATAATTATAATGTGTCATAACCAGATCACTTACTCGCAAGTGTCCTCAAAGAATAGGTTAGTATATATGTGCTCAATGGATCTGAATGTTACACTTCGAGCTTAAGTATAAGAACATTCCTTGTGCCTCGTGTGTTTATCCATTAGTTACAATGGTTGGTCCTATGGGAAAAGGGGCCACAAAATTAGCACCTACCCAATTTTTGATACATCAAAGGGAACAAAGATAAAATTAAAGCTCGAATCTAATCTATTGAAGAATTGAGGACGTAGTGGTAGCATATGATCGAAATGGAGGATTCAATCCATGTCTGTGATTGAATCATAAAGGACCTGTTCAAGATAACTATGAAGATAAGTCAAACAAGTGACAAACTAAAATTGAAGGGATTTTTGCATAGAGTAATAAACAAAGGAGAAAATCCGTTGTTAATGAAAATGACAACATTATTGTTATTGTATTATTAAAATGAAAAGGTACATTGGTTCATTTTCTCTTTTACAAAGAGACACATTGTTTCAATATCATACACCTTCTAGGAGACTATATAAAAAAATAAATATGGTGAATAAGAGTGGGTCTCTAGGAGCTAACTCGGAAGATCAAAACATAGGCAGAGTCCAAGGAAGAATTTGAACCTGAAACACACACATGAAGTGGGGTTGGAAGGGAGGAGCAAGGTAGGATTGGAGTCCTCTACAATTTAGAGCCTGAACAACAGGGAGTTGCATCTTCCTCAATTTGTTGCTTGAAAATAGAGGATTAGAGTCCTCTATATGTTGGAGCTTGATCTACAAGGAGTTGCAGGTTCCTCAAGTTGGTGCTTGAAAAAATGGGATTGGTGTCTCCTTGAGTAGGTTCTCAAAAAAAGGGAGATTGGTGTCTCCTACAAGTTGTAGCTTGTAAAAGAAATATAAATTGTATCAATGCTACATTTAAAATTCTGTGTATTTTACTTTATTGTTGATCAATGATTATGGTTAATAAGTTTAATAATTAAAATTGTTTAAAATTGTGAAAAATAAGTAATATTGATTCACCCCCCCTCTCAATATTGAACAACATTTCAACAATTAAATCCTTGTAGGCCATGTGGACGATATTGTATTATGGAATTCTAGACCTTGGAGGTTAGTCATGCCCAGTCCTTCTAGTACCCATCCGCATCGCCTTTCGTCTTGGATAGGATTGGAGGTCTTAGGGTGGATCTATTAGGACACATGGTTTTATGGAGTGATTGATTTGTATTATAGGGGTGACCGCACTTTGTAAGGATAGTCCACCCATGGTATTTCACACCTATGTCATTTCCTACATGGTCATGTCTCTAGAGGTTGTATGCATATTCTTTGCCTTGGTGCATTATTCATTTTACAGTTCTCATACATGGTAGTCTCACAATTCACAACATCTCCACATTTTTCGAGGTAGTGCACGAATCCTGATGCATGGGGTCCTAAGGAAAAAAATACAACAAGGTCTCAAATTGACCATAATCATGTGTACTTGACATGCCACATCAAAATTTTGGCAAAAAAGAAAGTTTATAAAAAAAAAAAATCAATTGTCTAAAGGTCATGTAGGAATTTTTATACATGAATGTGGAAAAATGAGTCCATTTATTGACATGTAGGAATGTATTTGACAACAAAGCTTAAGAAAATCATGTTCTGGAAAAAACCCATGTGCCAAAATCCTTCAGTCCAGAAAGTTTTACGTAGACTCAACAAAATTCAAGCTAAGAAAAAGGGGGTAAATTTTAAAAGGGCACATTAAAGGTAAATTTTAAAAGGGGTCATACCCTTTTATTAGTCCCTTCCTTCTGCAGGACTATAGCAATGAGTTCGTCAATGACCGCATATTAGTTCTATGGTTGACTTAAATTTTTCCTAGATTCACAATGTTTGACTTAGGAAAACCTCAATAGTTTTTTTATTAAAATTAAAATAAATTAAAAATTTTCATTTTTTTGTTTTCTCATTGGCTTTCCACTTCAAAGTGTTATTACCAAGGTGACGGCGAGCATTAATATTTACAATCTGATCTTGATCAAATTTTGGATCTGCTCGTATTGTTTTCAATGCTCTTGCTACGTGTAATTAGTGTATTGATTAAGTCTTTGCCTTGTCGTCCGAGCCCTCTCCCTCGTTCAGAGAGCTTATCCCCTACATAGCCTTCTTAGACTGCAGTCACCTGGAACCTTAGCCTAGATCACGAGCTCACCCACTGCCTTCTTCACCAGTAGTACATATTCTCATATCCATCAAGCTCGCCATCGTGTTCAGGGATGGAATCCTAATAATTTCGGCATTTGTTTCCACTAATTGGCCACACGAGGATCCATTTCAGACATGGAAGTATCTGCCATTAGATTAGAGCACCATTCCTCCGATATTTCATATCACACAACCAGGGGGCTTAGATCTGCAATGGTATAGGAATTTTCAGCATATACTATGAGGGTTTGATCAAGCCGCAGAAGAGGCAGACGTAGGCGTGCTTAATAGCGACACAAATCAATCATGGCGATGGTTGCAGTGAGCTCGGCCAGCGGGCTACTGGCCATGATGAATGAACACCATCCCATTCTCAAACTCCATAATTTCTAGCCCGATATTTCTACCAGTGTCCCTACAGGTAGAGCAGAGATAGTATTACAATTATAATGGCATTGGGAGTGGTGAAGTCCCTGGATGGGTTTCTCCTGCTGCTGAATTTATGCATGTTTGTGACTATGGCTGGTATTTCCAGATGGGCGCTCAACATCGCCCTCGACCACACTTACTCTACTGGTACTTATTACTTGTATGCATGATATGTTTTTGTGATTTTATACCATGGAGTGTTTTGTTGATTGATTCTATGACTAACTTGCAGGTTGGAAAAGCTCTTCATGTAGGATTTTCTCCAGTGTATTTTCCAATGGGGAATGAAGCAACATGATTCAAGGTTATATTTTCTTTGATAGTTGTTGTAGTAGGAACTGCTTCATGCCTTTCAGGACTCCATCAGCTCCGGGTTTGGACTGCCCATAGCTTGGCTTCTAGCATCCTCCATGACATCTTGGGCCCTCACAGTACTCGCCATGGGGTATATATATAATAACTACAAGTGCCAATACAAATTATGATCTATAATTCATCTATGAACACTGAAATGTGGACGAGCTAACAATTTTCCATTCACAAAACTGCAGGTTGGCATGCAAAGAGATCCATATGGGCGACCGAAACACAAAGTTGGTATGTACTACTCCTATGCTATCACGTTCATACGGCCACTGATTTCCTCATTCCTTTGATTCGGTTATGGCGTTTGTACAGTTAAGATTTTATAACTTAGCATTTGTGTGCAGATAACGTTGGAGTCATTTGAAATGGAACCGATCAGTTTGGTCTTGTCTCGACACCCCAAGTCATCCAATAGTTCGTGCTTCCATCATTCACATTCACAAATCTTAGAGACAACTCCCCTTGGGTACACACATTTGGATTGTGCGTCCAAGGTGCCCCTACTCATCTGATATAAGGTCGTGAGGATGGTCACCACTCCATCCTTCTGTTTTCCATGACGGTCTGTGCCCCTGAGCCAATCTTGAAGACTCTCTGTCATCCACGATGAATGTATTACTATTAGGAATTGATATACCCCATAAAATTGATTGGTCCTTTATGGAATCTATAAAAGTAAAAATGTTTAAGAAATCTATAGAAGTGAAAACGTTTAAGAAGTCTAAACGTTTAGACTATGTTGTTAGAAATTCATTTGATAAGTTAGTTGTTGATTAGGACGATTAGGACCGTATCTTTCATCTATAAATACTTAATTGAAGGAATATTGTTTTCATTCAACTCATTTTTGGCTTCTTTGTCATACTGTTTCGGGTTGGATTTGTACCAGTTGGGCCAACGATTTCATATGGAGGATAATTATAGTATGGAAGGTAATACGGAAGCTAATGCAATAATGGAAAAAATACAGCTTTCTCTGGAAAAATTGGAGAGTTCTTCATTTTATGAAGAGTTTCAACATCAAATGCAAGACTCATAAATGGTTGAATGAATAAAAAGGGTGATAACAACAGACCCAGATCATTCACAATTACAACTAGTTCTCTATGTCCTTGGAAAAATAGATTCTGATGAAGTGGTTTGGTCTTTGGATCATAATCACATGCAATTAATTTTAGCGATTTTATTAAGAGAGAGATTTCAATGGGTGAGTGATATCGCGGTGTACGATACAGTCTTGTCTCCAATCGAGCAAATGGCTATAAATGCCTTCAGCTGTACTTGTCTCTCTGTTAACGAAAATGGCAGACGAAAGGTGGACAAACCCACGCTATTTTTCATGCCTCATTGCCCATTTGATCTGTTTGCTAATGTCTTGGAATAAAATTGGATGCCTACCAATTTGAATAAGATTATTATATTAGGGAACAATTTTCATCGGTTCAAGGAAGAATTTTACCATGTTCTTAAGAGCATGCTCGTCATTCTAAACAATGATCATGTATTGCATGAAACACCCTTGCCATTTCCAGAAAGGAGAATCTCTATGAGGGCATTTGGTAGTTTAAGTTGGCATTTCTTTGCCGCTTTATTAGAAAATCTCAAATATTGATTGTTCTCTACGGGATTTGATCTCATTAATCAAATCTTGATTGTTCTCTACGGGATTTTTCCACACATATTTTCACAGTTTAAAGTACTGATGTTTTGGTTTTTTCATATTTTTTTGGTTTAATTTTATCTGAAATCTAGTTAACAACAAACTCACCGGTTCCATTTCAAATGAAAGGAAGCACAACTATGACCTCCTCGGTTTAGTAGTAGATCACATGTCATCTATCAGGATGTGATGGTTCATGACAAGCAAATTAATGCAGAGGGGGATGATAAACATTTTTCTTGGAATCAGATACTGTAGGTTTAAAGAGTTGGATTTCTATCCGTTCCTTAAATGCAACATACATGAGGATTCGATTTGTGTACGAGTTGCAGCATTGTATTATGTAAATCTATGCTACTTTTAATGCACATGTGTATGATGGAAATATGTTTCTCTTCAACTAAAGTCTTTCTTGCGTTCAAGGTTTTTCCTAATTAATTTACGTTCAACTAAAGTCTTGCTCGCGTTCAAGGTTTTTTCCTATTATAACAGGCTCATCGATAATTTATGGCCCGAGATTTCTACCAGTGTCCCTACTATGTTATGTTTCCTTCCTTTATTGGCGTTTCCAAGGTTTAATTCCATTCTGTTTCGCAGCCCCAATATACTTATTTCGTCATAAATCAATAACTTCTTAGGTTGCATTTTGACATCCGCGAGGTCATAGAATTATTGCATTTTTAGTGCCAGTCTGCTTGTTTTCAAACCTGCTAAAGGCAGGGACTATGTTGTCTTGCAACTCTTGTTAATTATGCTCTAAGGTACTAAGTGTTAAAAAGGGAAACCTATATATTATGTAAAAGGCTCCCCCTTATCCTAATTCTACGGTAAAAAGTGAGTGGAGAATGATGTCATGGGCCACCACTCTACTTTATGTTTGTCTTTTATGAACACCCCATTGACTTGAAAGGGGACAGATTGAATATTATGGAAAGGGGGTAGACTTGGTTATAAAGCTGCCAAAATTCGAGGCAACCACTATCTTACATCGCTATGGCATTAAAGCACCCCCCACTCAAATAAATTGGCCACAAAGTATGAATTGAGGATCAAGTCAAGGAATCTTCCACATAAAATAGCTGCCAACATACTTAAGGAATCGAGCTAGTTGTGGATTGGATTAAAGTGAGTCGCTTGGGTAATAAATCAATGCAAATGCATGGTCAAAGCAAGGTAAATCGACCCACACATTAAATTAAATAATTTGTGGCATATTTCCCAGCTAGTCATTGAACCCATCTTAGCAAATAAAGGGAACAACTACCACTTTACTTGGCTAAAAAGACAACCATGGAAGCATCCAAGTGGATTGTGGGTTAAAAAGTGAAATGTTCGGTCAAAATATCAATTGTTCCATGCTAAAATCATCCCCGTTAATCAAATTGATTCCTCTACAAATTAAATCGGCCCCAATTCAATGAAATCGAACCATCCAAGATAATCGTTGAGCAGTATGGTAGTTGTTTGGGTTAACTAGTGAACTTTGGGACAAAAGGAACAGTCATGGGATCAAATTGAACATTGAAGTTTGGCATTCCAACATATCCATTGAGAATCATTTATCCAAGTCATTGCCTCTTAGAGATAATTTTCCCCTAGTGGGAACAATCTATTGTAAAATTGCTTTTCATTGAAAATGAGTCAGCCTCTAACCATTTTGGATGATAAGTCAAACAACTATTTTTAATTGGAAGAGGGAAACTAGCCATTGCAAACAAAGTCTATAAAAATATAGTTCATCTATCCAATTAAGTGGTTGGAAATTTGTGATATCATAATGCCATATTATTGAAATTTTATTTGCTAGCACATTGTTAGTTGATTCTTCTATGCTTCTCTTTCTTTGTTAAGGGGTGATTGTGATTGATAAAATATTGGTCGTGATTGTTTCATTTTCAATATTGACGCAGGGGCGCGCCACCCAGGCACGTCCGCTCTCACAGGACCTTCTTCTTCTCGG
>SNQJ01S0000211.1:31056-69630 GCA_010110895.2 Picea sitchensis | reverse complement strand
CATCTATCCAATTAAGTGGTTGGAAATTTGTGATATCATAATGCCATATTATTGAAATTTTATTTGCTAGCACATTGTTAGTTGATTCTTCTATGCTTCTCTTTCTTTGTTAAGGGGTGATTGTGATTGATAAAATATTGGTCATGATTGTTTCATTTTCAATATCAAGTGGATCGATCCATTTAGGGGTTACATAACCATGTGGAATAAGGGATTTTGGACTCCTCGTCACATCATCTTCTTTTATTGGTGTCTAGTGGTTCAAACCTTAAGGGTGGACAAACTCTTTTTGGGAGTATCTTCACCTAAGGAAATATCCCACTTGAATCAAAGTTGATCCATTGGCTAGAAACCATTCCTATTGGGAGATTTCTTAGCAATATTCAAGAGTGATTCAACTATTCTAGACGCGAATTAGGGGAAATTAGTATTTTCGAATCCAAACTCAATTTCTCGTCCAAATACCAAAGATGACTTAGGAGGGGTTGTGATTGTAATCCTCCGTGTTAGAGGTAAGAGAAAAAGGCAATGTAAGCCTCACATTCTTCAACCAAAATATTTGAAAATTTTCCAAAATCTCTTTCATTTTTTGTTTTATAAAACCATAAAAATACAAAATATTTTACCCTAGCTTGCATTAAAATTTACATATTTCTAGCTAGTAGATCTTGGGGATTTTTCCATAGAGTATTCATCTTTACCCCAAGATAATATACCCTTTGGTTTTCTATGATACATTGTATATTTCACAAGGGTAGTTTGAGGAATTGTGTAGATCTACACATTGTAAAAACACAAGATACATCATATCTACCAAGTTCCTCCCTCATACAAGGATTCCAGGTGAGTATATAACTCAAGAAACCCATGTATTATTTCCATATTTGTTTTCCAAGGTGATATCGTTTTTTGGGGGAATATAACAATGAATTTCCATCCAAATCAAAGCAATTTGTTGGCTGAAATATTTTATGGGTTTTGACCCTAGAGGGATTTGAACCCAAAATCTACAATGTGATTTCTAGATTGCTGGAAATTATAAATTTGTTGTAGATCCAAAGATATGGGCATAGGAAATCATCAATACCTTTCTTCCCTAGCTTCTTAGCCTACATATCTAGTGATCTAAGGTGCTTAGCACTTGTGGGAGGCCTCCAAAAGGAAATGTTTCTTGCTATTGCGTGCTCTATTTACACATTTTATAGATATGAAACTTAGGACAATGGATAATAAGTTAATAATAGCCACATTACCAGGAAGAATAACAAGGATTTGATATGAGAAATTGGTAAGGTCTTTTCACCGCTCTTTTTCACTATTTAATTGCTTTATCTCACACCTTTAGAGTGGGGTTTGTATGTTAATATACATTATTTAGGTTTGCTATATATCACTACATATCAACTATCTTAATTAATTAAATCCTACCTTCATCTCATTATTGTTTAAGGAACTGGTCTATTTAATTTTAAGTGAAGTTGATGTGTTAGGGAAGCCTCCCAAAGTCCTTTAGCATAGGAGTTGGCTTGAAAAGGGAAGGACTTGTGTCACGGTGACATTGGAAAATTTTCCTATGTGGTACCACATTAGCACTAGGAGGGACCTTGACGAGGTTGCTCATTTGGTTGGTAACAGGACCAAAATGCACTCTTCTTATTCGAATTTATTTAACCCATTTTGGAGGTTGTATTTGGCTAAGAGTGGATGTGTGGCTATGACCTATTAATACTATTATGCATGGAACATTCACACACCAAGATATTTTTCCACTAGAATTAGACATACAAATGTTTTATGGATATAGAGTTGTTCTCAAATAAAATCAAATATTGATTTAATTCATTCAACAAAATAACCATAATTTAAATAATCTAATGCATTCATTATAGATTAATTTAATTAACTCTAAAATGATTGTCAATTTTTCACATGCAACTCTATGTGACTAGTTTCATATCTGAAAATTTCTTCCAATTGATTTAAATATCACTGAACAACTTTACACTGAAATTATTGACTGAAAACATATGTAGTGGAAACAACAAGATCAAGGATGGATCATAAATACACAAGAGACACAATAATTATGTTTTGTAATCTTGTTAACATTAGAAATCCTAGGGTATTTTAGTGAACTTTGCGCCTCAAGATTCCTCTGACAAACTAGGAAATAGGCTTTAGGGTTCTACCGTGCTTCAATGTACAGGTTACTTTGACCCACAGGTACCCGGTCCAGTGAAACCAGGATGCTGTCTCTTCCTTACCAAATCTACTAGGGAGCACAAACCTCTGGAGTTAGGTCAAAGAATAAAATAGAAATTCCAAAGGTAGCATTCCAGGCCACCTCGTCGAGACCCTTCGCCTTATGTTTGGCTGAAAATGGATTAATAGGACAGTTTACAGGACTCTGGCCATCCCCCAAAGCAATGACGCTGTGGTTGGATCAGAATTGGAGAAAAACAATCAAAGGTCAGCTCTCAACAACTTTCTGTGGAAAGGGGTTTTACATCTTCCTATTTGAAAACAAAGTCGATCGAGACCTGATATTCTAAAATGGACCATACTTCATGGGAACCCAGTGTATCTGAGACAAATGGACTCCATATTTCAGGTCAAACAATGAAATCTCCCCTACTTGATTGCCAGTCTAGGTTGAACTTCCCCTTTCTACCTTCATTGCTAGAATGATGAAACAATCAAAAATATAGGCAACACATTTGTAGCTGCCAGATCTAGTAGCATTCCAGATGCTCATCTCTTCATACACCAAATCTACTAAAGGAGCACAAACCTCTCGATTCGTCAAAAGAATAAAATAAATTCCAAAGGTAGCGGTCCACACCACCTCGTCGAGACCCTTCGCCTTATGTTTGGCTGAAAATGGATTAATAGGACAGTTTACAGGACTCTGGCCATCCCCCAAAGCAATGACGCTGTGGTTGGATCAGAATTGGAGAAAAACAATCAAAGGTCAGCTCTCAACAACTTTCTGTGGAAAGGGGTTTTACATCTTCCTATTTGAAAACAAAGTCGATCGAGACCTGATATTCTAAAATGGACCATACTTCATGGGAACCAGAGGAATGTATCTGAACAAATGGACTCCATATTTCAGTCCAAACAATGATATCCCCTCTGCGGTGCCAGTCTAGGTTAGACTTCCCTTTCTACCCCTTCATTGCTAGAATGATGAAACAATCAAAAATATAGGCAATGCTCTGGGAAGGTTTATCGATCGGGTTGAACCACGAGACGAGCTCCAATCCTGTGCAAGGATATGCGTTGAAGTGGATCTAGAAAAGGGGTTGCCAGAAGCAATACAACTAATATTGGATGGCTGGACATACATCCAAACGATGGACTACGAACAACTCCCTTTCAAATGCAAATATTGCCATAAATATGGTCATTTCGCTAAAAGTTGCCCCAAGGCATCCCAGGAGAACCCAGAAAATAAGACCTTCGAGCAGTGACAACAAGCAAAATGGAAAAGGATGGTGAAAAAACAAGGGAACCTGCAACTGGAATGAAAAATCTCCACTGGTCCCCCATCGCCTAGTAAAGGGAAGGCCACAATACAGATCAAGGATGAAGGTGAGAGAAACAAGAACAAATTCAACCCCTTGGACACCCAGGATCCAAAACCAACAGGCAATAAGGAACAAATGTAAGAAAAATCCCAGGATCTGGATGGAATCGTTGAGATCTAGGCAGAAGATCCAGACCCTCAACCCCTAGTCATTCATCAAGTGCAAGAAGAAGAGAGTCAAGAAGAATCTAGAGAAGAAATGGAAATAGAGATACCAAAATCTGTTCCAATCACAAAAGAAGAAAGGAAAAAAAATAAAGCCAAAAGAGAGAAAGTGACCACTCAGGATAAATATTTAAGAACTCAACCAATGCTAGAAGAAATCCTCAAAAAAGATGAAAAAAATGGGAAGTCTCAGCCAAACAAAGGACAGTCTCATCCCTCGAAAGGAGGGGCCAAACATAACAGTAAGTAATGAAATTTGTCTCCTGGAATTGTAGAGGATTGGGCCAAACGGAAAAAAAAAAAAGCAATGGGAAAGTTAATGAGAATTGAAAAACCCCAAATCCTACTAATCCAGGAGATGAAACTCTAGGGCAAAGACGCCCTCAGAAAAATAAAACAAATCTGGAATCCCAACAGTGGAGTTGCATTAAGCGCAAAAGGAGCTTCAAGAGGGATATGCACAGTATGGAACGCTCAAATCTTCAAAGAGGAACAAAGAGTCGATTCAAATCACTGGATGTTGGTCAAGATAAAGCATCTCCAAATAGGTATCATCTATCCTATCTGCAATGTTTATATGCCAAATAATATAAAGGAAAAAAAAGATTGTTGGGAAACTCTTATGAACTTAAAAAAGGTAGAAGCTCAAGAAATCTATATAATAGCTGGAGACTTCAATACAACCATGCATCAAGGGGAGAAAAAGGGTGGTTCCGCTGTAAGAGACTAGTTCAGAGAAAATATGGAAGATCTAATATCAGAACTTGATCTCTTTGATGTCAAACCCTCCAAAGGAAAATACACTTGGAACAACAAAAGAACTGGAGTGGGGCACATAGTTGCAAGACTGGACTGCTTCCTCATACACAACCCCCATTTGTTTCATTCGATCAACATCACTTCCCACATTATCCCTTGGGGCATCTCAGACCATCATCCCATAGCACTCACTTTTTCAAAAACTGAAAACCTTGGACCCATCCCTTTCAAATTCAATCCTCTCTAGATAGACTCCCCAACATTTCTTCCCCTTGTCTCCTCAACCTAGTCTACTTGGGTAAATGGTACCCCAATGTATATTTGGGAACAAAAAATAAATAAAATGAAACAAGCCTTAAAGGACTAGGCCAAAGTCTTGTTCCTTAGTACCAAGGAAGAAGTGCAGCGACACAAACAAAATTTAGAAGAAATAAGTCTGGAGATAGAAGCTAAGGAAGTACAACCTAATCATCTAGAGAAAGAGAAAACCTGCTTTCAGAAGTATGTAATGGCACTCCACAACGAAGAAAAGGAATGGAGGATAAAGTCGAGAGCGGTTTGTCTCAAAGCAGGGGACAAAAACACCGCCTTTTTCCACAAACAGGCCAAAGCAAGACAACACAGAAACACAATAGATGAAATCAAAAAATCCACGGGGGAAATAATCACCTCCTTTGAAGAGATAAAAACTGAAGCTTCCTCCCACATCAAGGTACTCTATACTCAATATGGTGAGGATTACAAATCCCAAGGGGAAAAGTTTATGGAAACAACCCCCCACCTAATAACAGACCAGGACAATCATAATCTTTTAAAGAAAGTCACAGAAGAGGAAGTTAAAGAAGTTGTCTCCCACTTCGATCCCGACAAAGCACCTGGGCTAGATGGGTTCACACTTCACTTCTACAGACACTGCTGGGAAATTATAAAAAAAGATCTAATATGAATGATTATATATGTCCACTCAAATTGCAAGATAGGGGGAGCCACAAATTCCTCCATCCTAGCGTTGATCCCCAAGGTAAAAAACACAAACACTTTCGACCGATATCGTCCCATCTCCCTATGTAATGCCTCTTACAAAATCCTTTCCAAAATTACCGCCTCCAGGCTTAAGCACCTTCTCCCCAAAATTATCCTCCCCAATCAAGGGGGCTTCATTTCTAATAGACAAATTTGGGATAACATAATCCTAGTCCAGGAAGCAATTCATACTAGCGTGAAAAACAAAGAAAAAGGCATGATAATTAAAATAGACATGGAAAATGCCTTTGACAAAGTCAAGCATGATTTTCTTTATGAAGTGCTCAACAAGTTCATCTTTCAAAGCACCTTCATCTCATGGATCAAAGGATGTATTTTGACCCCTTGGATAGCTCCTTTAATCAATTGTCTCCCAACCCCGTTTTTTCAAGCTACTTAAGGGCTCAAGAAAGGCTTCCCTCTATCCCCGATGTTGTATGTGATAATGGCAGAAACCCTCAACGGAAGGCTGGAACAAGAAAGGATCACTAAAACTATTCTTGGGCTCAAAATTGCAAGGGGTGTCAAAAGAATAAACAACTCGCAATTTGCAGATGATACCCTTCTCCTTGGAGGAGCCTCACATGTAATGGCCCAAACATTTAAAATCATCCTAGATCAATATGAACAGGTCTCGAGAGGACTCATAAATAATCATAAGAGTCAAATCTATGCTTGGAATGTAAAAGCGAGCACTATGGAAAGAATCACACAAACTCTCCATTTTCCCTTCACCATAGACTGGAGATACTTCAAGTATTTGGGCACATCAATAAGCCTCAAGGCATTACCGGGGGAGGCTTGGAAAAGTATCCTTCAAAAAATAAAGGACCAATTTGAAATCTGGGGATATTCTTGGTTAAACCCCGCGGGTAGAGTGGTACTAATAAAAGCAGTCATCTCTTCCATCCCAATTTTCCAATTCTCATCCCTTTATGCCCCGGCCGGAATAAAAAAGAATTGGCCAAACTCACAAGAAACTTCGTATGGAAAGGAGGCAAAAACAATGAGAAAAAGTTCCACATGGTAAAGTGTACAATCACTAGTGCTCCCAAAGAAAATGGGGGGCTAGGGATAAGAGACCCTGAAAAGTTCAATCTAGCATTAGGAGCAAAGGTAATTTGGAGAATCATCACAGGTCATAAGGAATGGTGGAAGAAATCAATATGCAACAAATATATGATCACAAACAGGAAAAGGTGTGCTGAAGGAGCAGATCTTGGGAAATTTGGTTCGTCAATTTGGAAGCTAATCCAGGCGTTTGTACCTCTAATCCAAACTCGGCTAAATTGGGACCCTGGAAATGGAAAAAAAACAAAGATTTGGGAGGACAACTACTCTAAAAGTGGGACTCTATCGAAAATCTCCGCTTTAACCCATCTCAAGAAATGGTTAACAACGATAGGCAAACACACCCTCTTTGACATATCATGCTGGCACTCGGATGGAAGCTGGGATAGTTGGAATTTGGGGGAAGTTCCTCCTCAATTGATAGAAGAAGCCAATTATCTCCTTCAAAAAATCTCAGGCTCTGCACCAATTCATCTAAGTAAGCAAGGCAACATAAGTTGGGGGAAAGAGGGATACATAGTAAAATTAGGCTACAAGCAGCTCCTTGAAGAAAGTGGCATTCCACCCAAATCGACTATCTGGAAAGAAATATGGAACTCAAACAACCTCCCAAAAATCAATATTTTTTGTTGGCATCTAACCCACAATAAAATTTTAACAAGGGAAAATCTAATCAAAAGGGGTTTTTTGGGACCATTTAGATGTGCATTGTGCAATAGTAGCCCGAAAAGCTCATATCACCTGTTTCTACATTGCAGTTTCACAAAACAGGTGATGAATAGTGTGTACAAGGAATTAACCTCTTTCGTGGCTAAGCCAACAAATACCAGAAGTCTTATAGGAAAATGGGCAAAACAGTATAAAGGAAAGTTACAGGGGAAACAAGATTTCAGCAGAGTTTGGAAGGCTTCCATCAAATTCATCTATTGGCAAATATGGATAGCAAGAAACAAAAGAATCTTCAAAGAAAAAAGCATCCCTCCTCAAGAAGTTGTGTCAAACATCATTGCTCATCTCAGTGAGTTCTTGTCATGCAAAAAGAAACTCACCATGGCAGTAGATTCGATGAGAACAGAGGAAGAAACATGGCTAAATAAGTTCAATCTCCATGACCTTACTGGTTCTGATAAGATTAAAAAAAGTACCATGCTGGGAGCTTCAGTATAATACACATGAGTTCACCATCTGGTTAATAACACAAAAAAATCATGTGCTTAGTTTTGATGGTGCATCCAAAGGGAACCCAAGAGAGGCATGTGCGGGAGGGGTTCTCACTAGCCCTAGAGGTATAATGATGGATACATATTCTTGGAACCTAGGCTTAAACACGAATAATGTGGCAAAGACATATGCACTCCTTACAGGCATACAAATCACAAAAGGTTGCCATATAAGGAAAATAATTGTCATAGGAGATTCCAAATTAATCATCAGTTATCTCGTCCAAAACAACAATCCAAAGAATTCTGTACTTAAAAGAATCATATAAATAATCATAAACACCATAAAATAAATGAACATCTACTTCTACCACACCTGTCGTGTGAACAACGGGAAAGTTGATGATCAGGAAAACAAGGCAATCGACAAAGGTAATGGAAATTTGGAAATCAATGGAAGGTCCACACTTCTTGTCCCCTCTTAATCTTTTGATACAACTCATGCAAAGAGAACACAAGAACCATGCACTCCATCACAACAATCGACATGGGATAGCCCCTGAAAATCATGGGAAGACAGGGTACAAAGGAAAATCCAAAAACAACGTCCATGGCACTTGGATTAAGATAGATTTGGCTCACATACGAAGTAATGGGAAAATCACTCGTGGGAACATGTCAGCGAGATCATCAACACTGAGTGATCCCTGCATTCGCTCATCAAATACGCTCGCGCAACTGATCAGGGACAAGATAGAAATGACAATCCAGGGCATGTGGAACATAATTTGGTAGCACCAAAAGCCATAGAATAGTGGCCTTGCAAGAGCTAGGAAGGATGCCACATGGGAATGCCAGCAGAAATAGATTTGGATTCGTTATTTAGTAACATACAGAAGGAAAATAATAACATTCAATTTGGCTTGTTACAGGAATCACTCCATCCCTTCTATTCAGGTAATTCCATACAGGAAGACAGGTAAAGACTCAGAGCGAGCCACCTCTCAGGTTTTTGGTACGTTCAGAGGAAGCAAAGAAGATTGTAGCAAGGGAAGCCATCGACTGCGAACAACCCATAGTACCGTGACAAAGTGGCACTCCACATCGAGCTTACAACATCATCAAGGAACAAGAAGGGTCAACATAGCAAACAAGACTTATATCTTTCAGCTGGTCACCAAAGTCACGATAATAATGGATCATCACCGAACCCAAGAAGAAAGAGAGGAGGAAATGGTGGGAGATAACTTCCTCACCACCTAGTACCTGGTGATGCGCCTAGAATCCCACAACACCACCCTGAATTTCACCCTCGAAACACTCTCAAATCATCGTGCATTGATCAGTCAACTACAGGACAAAGTGGACTTTTTGAGAAGCCAAGGGGAAAAATTAGAGAAAGAAAAAGGAAACAGAGTCCAGGAGGTGGAAGGACAAAGTAGCAACTTTGAAAGTGACAAAGGGGAGAACAGAGTATCCCCGACCCTCCCTGATCTGAACGTCCCACTGGAGCAACATAACAAAGACAATCCACAGCCTACAATAAAGAAAATGAAGGAGTAAGCAAGGTTTCTAGTAAATTTTTGTATCTAGTGAAAAGCCATGGTGTAGACTGCAAGTAATAGCTAGACTAGCAAGTCCTAATTAAATAAGCAATCTCACTTTCTAGGGAACAAGTTTTAGTAGATCAATATTGTAATCAAGATAATGGGTCCTTGACTCTGGTCTTACCCCCCTTTTTTGTACACTAGCGACCTCAGTCGCACCTTATATATATAAATCTTATTTCTGTTTTTGTAAAAAAAAACATTAGAAATCCTAACGAAAAAAACAACCCCCCCAACCAATACAATATCACCAAAAAATATGAGGACAACCTTATCCTCCAAAGTCACCAAAACTGAGAACACCCTTGTTATCCAATACACAAATAAGAAAACCAAACCTGAGTAATATCCCTGATAATCTCCTTTGCACACAAATCTTTTGTAGACCACATGTATGGCCTGCTGACATCACTTGTCATCCTGTATAGATTTGTACCTTCCCAGAAAAATAGATACATGATTCACGAACTGGAAACCCGTATACATACACTATTTTCTCTCCTACAAACCGTGTACACCCTATACACGATCCATTTGTATGAAATCTGCATATATATGTGCTTCATCCTCATGCAAACTATGCATGGTATGAAAAAATCACTCCACATGTACGAACTTCTTCGATTTTATCTCTTGGGACAGATTCACCACCTTGCAGACTTCCCCTATTATAATTTATAGTAATAATGCGAGGGGGGATGAATCAGTGTTATATAATATTTCAACTTTTCTTTTCTTTTAAAAAATTAATATTGTTTAGAAGTTCTTACTTAGATATAAATACATGTAGAACATAAAATACAACAGAAAAAACACATTACACCGGAATTTTTACATGGAAACCCAATGCGGGAGAAAACCACAAAACATATTTCTTTATGTTCTTCTACAAGCACCAACTTACAATTTACAATTATTCATCTTGACATACACCCACCTATCACAAATGAGGACACTAATCCTCTCAAGAACCAACCTGTCGTAGATAATGAGGACACTAATCCTCTTAGGCACCAACCTGTCATAGATAATGAGGACACCAATCCTATCAGGCACCAACCTATCGTAGTTAATGAGGACACCAATCGTCTGTGAGATTCAACTTACCCTAGCACCACCCTACCACCCTGAATTTAGTTTAAAAATGTTCTTATATAACTAGACCTATCTCTCCATTAATATGATAGTTTCGTTGAACAATTGCATGTCCTTTTTCTTCTCTTTTCATCCATGCAAAAATTGAACAGATTGTGTCCTTATTTATAGTGTTTTTTCCTAAGTTCCCCTTCCTGTATGTGGATGCATAACAATTACATCGTGGAAAAATTTTGACCAGATCAAACTTCTTTCAGTTACACTTATGTCTAAATAAAGTATGTGTATGCATCAAAGTTACATTATGTACATATTTTTACCAAATCAAAGTCTAGTTAGTTATATGTGGACAAACTCATGTTCCGAAAATTTTGACTAACTCAAATGGACCAAATATTTCTTGTTTTACTAAATCATCCATTGTCACAGTAATTCACATTCTGATTTACAAATCATCTACTGCGCAGATAGAATAAACTCGTCTTGTCACAGTCCACTCTGTCACTCATCAGTTTGATCAAGGAATCCTACGATCTTTTCACATCCGTCGTTGCATTGCAACACAAACCTTTGTTGATTCACTCTGCAATCACGGACAAGGGAATTTGTCGCATTCTACTTTACTAACTTGTAGGTCATCCTTCTATTCTATGCGCACTCCTAGAAGAATCAAAGACTTCTATGATTTTTTTTACGTCATTGATCCCTGTGTCCGTCAATTCTTCTACGCACCTATGTTTTAAAACTTTCATGATTTCTTCTAGGATTTATGTTTCATGTGGATCTGTGATAATATAGTAGAAAGAATCCTTTCGTGTGCTTCCTCTGCCTATGTAGAAATAATCCTACCATGCACTTACTCTTCCTGTTCGCCAACTTTTCACCATCCTATCTCTACGCCATGTTGACATAAATTACAACATATTCTCAACAAAATCCCCCTTTGTCATCGATGGAAACTCTAGTTTTTAGATTCTCCCCCTGTTAGTGTGGTCCTAAGGAATTCAGTCCCATTTGTTGTATGCTCTTCTTTTTCACAACTCTATTTTTGTCCCCCTTTGGCATAAATGGAAAATGGATCTCCCTACTGACTGCGTACATCATGGGAGAGTCTCCCCCTATCTTAATGTTGTATTTATGATTGCTTAGATTCTTGTGTTTCTCCCCCTGAGGATGAACATGTATTTTAGTAGCCTCCAATCTGTCATGAAGGTTATGCAACTTAGTGAGTAGTGGGAAGACTCCCAACTTCTCTCTGAGGTACTCAAATGAGTCCCTAGGTAATGGATTGGTAAATATATCTGTGACCTTTTCTTTAGAAGGAACATATTCTAATTCAACCACCTGATCATGAACATGTTCTCTAAGAAAGTGATACTTGATGCGTATATGCTTAGTTTTAGAGTGTTGAACAAGATTTTTAGAGAGATTAATAGCACATGTATTGTCACACGTGATAGAAATCAAAAGGAACTTGAATAACCTTGATATTGTTCTTTAGCCAAAAAACTTGCATACATCAGGGTGTTGCAACTATATACCCTACAACTATAGAGATGGAAATGGAAGTTTTTTTTCTTGTTGATCCAGGATACTAAACAATTGCCAAGGAAGAATGTGCCTCCACTAGTGAGTTTTATATCATTAATACTTCCTACACAATCTGGATCTATATAAGCTCTAAGAATGAGTTCTGTGTTTTTTTAATACCACAATCCATAATCAATAGTGCCTTGCAAGTACCTGAATATTATTTTGAATACAAGAACATGAGTTTCCCTAGGATTGGAATGAAACCTTCCTACCAAACCAACGAATTGCATGATGCTAGACATTGAAGATGTGAGATAAATTAAAGTGCCTATCATGGACCTGTACATGGTTTGATTTATTTTTGGATCATCATCATCTTTGCTGATTTTTCAACTGGTATTCATGGTAGTACTTATTGGTGCATAGTTTTCTATGCCAAACTTCTTCAATATTTCCTTGAGATATTTTCTCTAGGAAATAAAAAAAAAAAAATTATGATTGATGAATTTGTAAGCCAAGAAAGAAGGATAGTTCTCCTAACATGGGCATCTCAAACTCTTGTTGCATTGCAACTGCAAACTTCTTACTCTTTAGTTCAATGTTACTACCAAAAATAATATCTTCAATATATACTACAATAATTAACAGGTCATTACCTTCATCCTTGATGTATAAGTTGCTATCAATTTTTCCCTTTTTAAAATCTTGCTGGTGCAAATACTTGTAGAGTATGTAATACCAAGCTCTTGGAGATTTTTTTAGCCCATATAGGGATTTATTTAAATGACAGACATAATCCGTTTTTTCAGTTAGAAGAAAACCTTTAGATTGCTCCACACAAACCTCTTCCTCAAGGTCACCATTCAAAAATTATGATTTGAAATCCATCTCATAGACTTTGAATTTTTTGTAGCATGCAAAAGCCAAAAACATCATGATAGCTTCAATTCTTGCAACAAGGGAAAATGTTTATTCAAATTCCACTCCTTCAACTTGAGCATACCCTTTGCATACCAATCTAGTCTTGTTTATAACTATTTGTCCATCTTCATTTAACTTGTTTCTGTATACCCATTTAATGCCAATTACATTCTTGTCATTTGGTCTTGGTACAAGATCTCATGTCTTGTTTTTATCTATTTGGTCTAGTTCTTCATTCATGGATTTGATCCAATGGTCATCTTGACTTGCTTGTGCAACGTTTTGGGGCTTGCTTATGGATAATAGTGGAAAATTTGCAGAGCTAGATGTATTTACAAGTTTTCTTCTATTTTGTACACTTGATTCCTTGTTCCCAAGAATCTGACTATATGGATGATGTTTTTGAACATAACTTGATGGGGTCTTTGGTTGGGTTGTCTCCATTCTCTCTTCTTCCTCGAAATCCTATTTTTCTTGGTATTCATTCATTCCATCATATTGTAGATAATTTATGATTGGTTAATAAAATGAATCATTGTAGTGTTGATGTCTCATTGGATGAAATGGTCCCTCATCTACTTTTACATCTATTCTCTCAATTATTTTATGGAGTCTTTTGTTGTAGAACTTGTTTCCTTTAATTTTGGAGGAGTATCCTAACAAGATACCTTCATCAACTCTAGAATCAAACTTACCTAAGTTTTCTTCATTTCGTTTGATGTAGCATTTGCTTCCAAATATTTTGAAGTTCTTTATTGATGCACGTATACCATGCCATAGCTCATAAGGATTTTTATCACTGTTTACTCTTATGTGCGCTTTATTAAGAATGTTAACACTAGTTTGAACAAATTCTCCTCAAAAGGTTTTAGGTACTTCTTATTCATCAAGCATGGCCTTGGCTATTTCTTGAACTGTTATGCTCATCCTTTCTACTACTCCATTATGTTGAGGGGTTCTGGCAATAGCAAACTGTCTCTTGATCCCATGCTTTTCACAATAACTTTTGAATACATCATATGTGAATTATCCTCCTCTGTCTAACCTTAGGCACTTTATTTTTAAGTCCATTTCATTTTCAACCTATGCTTTGAATATTTTAAATTTTTCAAAAGCCTTATATTTATGCTTCAACAAACCAACCCAATTCATTCTAGTATAGTCATCAATCAAAAAAATAAAACACCTTTCACCTCAAGGTGATTGTGTACTAGTGGGGCCACAAATATATGTATGAATCAACTCAAGAGGTTGATTGGTGGAGCGTTCTTTGGCCTTGAATTGAATTCTTGTTTGTTTTCCAAATTGACATGACTTGCATACAATATTCTCAGGTTTGGAAATTTTAGGCATATTTTGTACAACATCCTTTCTTCCTAGCGTAAAAAGATGATCAAAACTAAGATGACCTAGCCTTTTGTGCCAAATAAAGCTATCATCAATTTTACCAATACAACATTTTTATTTTCCTTCTTCTAGAGCATACACATTCCCTGAAGTTGTAATTTCCTTTACAACAATCTTCCTTGTATTTGCATCCATTACTTTAGAACCTTTTGAATAAAAGATAACATTGTGTCCTTGGTCACACATTTGACTTACACTCAACAAGTTATGTTTTAGACCATCTACATACAACACATTTTTTTCTTTGGCCTTTCCTTCTTATCTTCATGTAGTACAACAATTCCTTTTCGTCTAATTCTAGTTGGAGAATTGCTTCCAAAGGTAACACTACCACCTTTTTCTTCAGTTAGGAATTAAAAATTACTCTTGTCTTTTGTCATGTGCTTGGAGCAACCACTGTCAATATACCATTGATTTTCTTGATTTTTGGAATATAGAGACAATCCACAATTTTCTTGGTTTTTATTTTTCTTCCTCAAAAACCTTGGTAAAATATTCTTGTCTATCTTGCTTATGAATAGACAACATCTTGCTTCTGCAATCACTTTCCTTGTGTCCAAAATTGTTGCATATGTGGCATTCGAGGTCATTTAGTAGAGGAGAGAATGAATTATTGAAAGAATTTTGATACATAGCCATTCAAGGTTTATTGAATCTCATTCCTATATTTCTGTTATGTTTAAAAGTACAACAACTCACAACGTTATGTCCAAATTTACCACAAGAGAAATAATATCCATAGAAAAAAATTGGATGCCTTGGAATGAAAAACTTACTTGTGGGAATTTTTCATTGTATGCCATCTTGATAAGATTCAGGAACCTGTTGCTTCCTTACTTCATAGTTGGGTTGGTCCGTTTTTTACTACTTCTTCTTATCATCTTTCAACTTGTTAAGATGACCCTTGAAAACATTTTCATAACTTGTAGGTTTCTGACTAGTTGTCATGATGGTGCTTGATTCTTCTTTGAAAATTTTCATACTTTCCTTATATCCTAACCTTGTCTTGTCATTTAGTGATCTCTGGTTGTTGATAATTTTATCTAGAGTTTCATATCCTTTTATGAATTTTGTTTGAGTCTTGGATTTGTCTAGATCCTTTCTCAAGGAAACTATTTTTATTTCTAGTTTTTCACAGATGTTCTCTTTTTCTTTTATCTGATTCATAAATATTTCTTCTCTTCTTTTGGGCTCTTCTAGATGGATTTTTAAAATGACTATATCTTCACTAATATCTTTGTATTTTTATTCATAAAACTATAATTATTCTTTTCTTAGTCTATAATTTTTCTTGAGTAAGATATTTTTTCCAGAGAACTAGTAAGTTCTCCTTCCATGTTTACTACAACTTCACACTCTTATGTGTATGTTTTTTCTTGATAAGATTTGTGTTATTCCATATCCATGAGAATTTTTTAATCTATATTTGTATTTGGCTCATATTCTTCTTCTATAGTGTCCAAAGAGATGATGCTATCTTCTTTTGAATAAAAAATGTTCCTTTTATAATAATTTTTCTCCTTAGGTTTATCCTTTCCTTTTCTTTTATTGATGTTGTTTTGTTTGAAAGGAAATTTAGATGAAAAATGACCAAATTTACCACAATGAAATGATTTGAATGGTAACATACCTTTATGTTTTCTGGATCCCCTCTTCAGTTTCCTTAAAAAATTATCTTCTTCTTCTAAGAAGTGTTCTGATGGATCATGATCTTGAGATGTTGGTGTTTTGACCGATACCTTAAAGACTATGTCTTTTATTCTGGTTATTTTTTCCTCATCCTCATCTCATAAGAAGTTAGAATTCCATGGAGCCTATCCATAGTCAACTTATCTAGTTCATGCATTCATTCTATATTATAAACATTTGCATCAATTCTTGAGGGAAGAGATCTCGAAATATTTTTAACTACTACATCTTCTTCAATATTCTCACCCAGCCCTTTCATAGTGTTTACAATATCATCTACTCTGAGAAAGAATCCTGCAACATTTTTATGTTCACTCATTCTTAGGCTTTCAAATTGAATTCTTAAAGCTTGGAGTTTGGCCAACTTTACTTTCTTGTCTCCATCATAACTATTTACCAGTTTGTCCCATATTTCCTTTATGGATTCCAGCTGCATTACTTTGACAAATTTTGTTTCTGTAAGTCCTCCTTGGTTGGAATTCATATTTATTGCATTATCGTAGTAATTTTTCTTACCAGCTTCATCAGTTGGAAGAGAAGTTGGGATTTTATAACCATCTACCACAATCTTCCAGACTTTTGTCCCAAGATACATCAAATAGGTCTTCATTCTCATTTTCCAAAATGAAAAAATGGTTCCATTGAACAAAGGAGGTATGGTTGAAGAAAATTAATATTTACTTTCCATAATTTATGTGTGATATTCCTTCCAGTTGTTAGGCTATTACAGAAGGAGCCTACGCTCTTATACCAATTGTTATAATTTACAATAATACTAAGAGGGGGGATGAATCAATATTATATCATATTTCAACTTTTCTTTCCTTTCAACAAATCAAGATCATTTAGAAGTGATTAATTAGATATAAATACATGCAGAACATAACATAAAACACATAAAACACATTACACGATTTTTTTTACATGGAAACCCAATGCGGGAGAAAACCACAAAAAATCTTTCTTTATGTTCTTCTACAAGAATCAACTTACAATTTACAATTGTTCAACTAGACAGGAACCTACCTGTTGCAAATGAGTACACCAATCCTCTCAGGAACCAACATGTCGTAGATAATGAGGACAAAAATCCTCTCAGGAACGAAACTATCACCTATAACGAGGACACCAATCCTCTTAGGCACCACCCTGAAGTTAGTTTAAAAATGTTCTTGAAGAACTGTAACTTTATCTACATTTATGCGATAGTTTCGTTGAACAATTATAGGTCCTTTTTCTTCTCTTTTCATCCATGCAAAAATCGAATAGAGAGCATCCTTATTTATAGTGTTTTTTTCCTGAGTTCCCCTTTTTGTATGTGGACATGTAACAATTACATTGCAGACAAAGTTTGACCAGATGAAACTTCTTTCAGTGACACTTATGACTAAATAAATTATGTGGACGTGTGACAATTAGATTATGTACATAGTTTGACCAAATCAAAGTCCACTTAGTTATATGTGGACAAAATTATATTCCAAACATTTTGACTAACTCAAACAAACCAAATATTGCTTGTTTTACCAAATCCTCCATTGTCGTAGTAATTCACATTATGATTTACAAAGCATCTACTACATGGATAGAATAAACTTGTCCCATCGCAATACACTCGTCTCTTTTCTCAAGGCACCCTACGATATTTGGACATCCGTTGTTTCACTGTAGCACAAAATCATCTCGTACATTATGACAATATGTATCATTATGTTCTTGCTAATTACTTCATTACATACACACTATTCTATCACCTATACATCATCCCTTATAAAGAAGGTGAGTCGTTACTATCAAGATCTAAGGATAATTATCAAATAGCTTTTAAAATATTACAATTGGCATTTCATATCGAATCTCTAGGGATGGAATTCATCCTCATGACATGAAGTGCATGAGTGATGAATTCTATCGTGATCTCAAAAACTACTTTAGAGACTTCGATCCAACTGAATTCTTGGAATCTCCATCAACATACTCGTTCAATAGGTGAATTCTAGAAACAACGGTTTGGTACCGGATCAGGCGCAAGACCGGTTCTGGTACCGGATGCAATGTTGTGTGGATATTGGAATAGGTGGAGCCTTGTTACCGGAATAGAATGGGTACTGGATCGTGCCATAGTTGCAGTATCGTATCATGCTATAGTTGTAGTACCGGAATAGACTAGATATCAGATCGCGCCATAGTTGTAGTACTGGATCGCACTATAGTTGTAGTATCGAAATAGTGAGGTACCGGATCAATGCTCTCTATGAATATGGACAAGGTCATCAAGTGTATTTATGGAGGAAACAGTCGATTAGATACACATAGCATAGGTAAAATAGGCTCAGATATAGGGTAATATAGGACATTAGAAGTGTCAAAATGGAGACTCAACAGGAGCTACAAGTTCTTCTTCATATACTTCTTCAAGATGGCATTTCCTTGATATTTTGAGTGTTGCATATTCATTAAAGGTTACATATTTGTTTATATCAATATGATGGTAACCTGGTATGTAAATTTTGAAGGCCTTAGAAACCTCACAGTATCCAACAAATTTTCCCTTCTTTCCTGAAGGATCCAACTTAGTTATCTTTTCTTTTAGAATCTGTACAAATACTGGACAACCAAATATTTTTAGATCGATTACTTCTGGATTATTTCTGGTGAACATTTATTCGGGAGTTTTGAATCCAAGTGCACTATGGGATAATCTGTTTTGGACATATACTATTGTTCTTGCTTCTTTATCACATAAGTGCATTGGAAGATCTTGATCATGAATCATATTCCTTACTTCTTCCATAATCGTTCTATTCTTTATTTATTCTACACCATTTTGTTCAAGATTATAGGGAGTGGTGAACTCCCTCTTAATCCCATCATCTTTGTAAAAGATTCCAAATTCATTTGAAGTGTACTCTTGTCCATTGTTTGACCTGAGTATCTTGATTTTCCTTTCAGAGAGGTTTTCTACCAAGGCTTTGAATTCCTTGAAATTTCCAAGTACTTCATATTTTGATTTCAAGAAATAAAACAAAGTCTTATGAGAGTAATCATCAATAAAAGATACATAGTATACATACCCTCTTAGAGAGGTTGATGGAATTGGATCGCATACATATGAGTAGACAAGTTACAAAATTCCTTCTGCTTTACTGTCCCTTTTTGGAAAAATATTATTTATGCTCTTTCCTTGTGCACATACCTTGCATACACCTCCATTATCAACCTTTAATTCTGGTAAACCTATAACTACCTTTCTTACATATGGTAAGGCTTTGTAGTTAATGTGAGCTAGTCTTCTATGCCAAAGTTCACAAGGAATTTCAATAGACTGAGTCAAGGCTACATCTGAGTGACCTTTTAACTTGTACAACCCACCTTCTTATGTTCCAATAACAACTGCATCTTCTATGGTTTTTCCTTTAGGACACATAAGAACTTCACCATCTATGAATGAAACCCTGAAACCTTTCTTATCTAGAGCTGAGATAGAAAGTAAGTTATATGTCAAACCTGGTACATAAAGTACATCCTTCATTCTCATCAGAGTTCCTGAATCAAGTTTGTAGGTGGATTATCCCATTCCTTTGATAGGGTACTGATAATCATCTCCAAGTGAAACTTTCTGGGGGGAGTCCTTTTCTATAAGGCTAGAAATAATTTCTTTCTGACCTGTCATGTGCTTAGAAGCACCACTATCTATGAGCCAAGTATCCTCTCTGGGTGTCACATATATTGAGAGGGAGAAAAACAAAACATAATCTTCAATATATTCTTTAGTAAACTTCTTGGGTGTCTCATCATCTTCAACTACATGGGCATGATGCATTTTTTTATTTCACTTCTTGTATTCTTCCCTTATTTTAGGACAATTATTAGCAATGTGTCATATCTTATCACAATGATAACATTGATCAGAGGAGAAATCTTTTCCCTTTCTTTGACCCTTATGATATTTATGGAATCCCTATGGAGGGTGATATTATTTATGAAAGTGGGTCTCCTTTTGAAAATGAGACTTTTTCTCTCCTCATTTAGCATGAGAATCTAGGGCTTGATCTTCATCTCTTAATAGGATGGCTACTTGATTGGATACTCTTGCTTCTTCTTGAATGCATTCTTCCCATAAACTGTCAAATTGGATTTTCTCTTTTCTTGCACAAATAGTTTGGATGAAGGCATCCCAAGGTCTTGTGAGACCATTAAGAGTTGTCATTATAATTTCATATTCATCTAAGTTGTCTCCAATTTCCTCTAACTATTCCTTGAATTGAGAAACCATAGAGAAATAGTCTTGAACAATTTCTCCTTTCTGCATCTTTGTATTCTTGAGTTGGGTTCTCAGGTTCATCTTCTGGTTGATGTTATTTCCTTCATACATTCTAGTTAGGGCATCAAAAATATATTTCAGAGTATTCTTAGAATAAACTTGAGGGATCAAGTGGTCTTTAATGGAATCTGCAATTATTATTTTATCCCTAATCATATCCTTCTTGTACTTTTGTTTGGATTCATCTTCTTCGGGTTTTGGTACATTTTATTTTATGAATTTTGCAAGGTCATTCTCTTCAAGAATGAGTCCAATTATGTACTTCTACGCACGAAAATTTTCCACACCTTCTAACTTGTCAACAAGCTTGGTGCTTGTAGACATCTAAACCTGGAGATAAGAAAATGAACAGAAAATGAAAGTGCTCAGAAAATGAATTTGAACTTACCAGGAGATGCGTTGGGTTGAGGTGCATTGACTGGAGCTGATTGTTTCAGAAAATTCCAAGTTTTACCCCTTGAAACTTTACCTATGAAAACCTAGACTGGTACTTCTGGTATGAGTCCTGGTTTCCTGGTTTTCTAGTACCAACCAAAACTAGGTTTTGACTTTCTGGAGAACCTGGCCACTGAAAAAGTTCTCTCAAGCTGCCAAAAGATGCACTAGGGAAAGGTGCAGTTCCCAAGATAGTTTTTTGTAACAAATTCCTCTTCAGTAAAAATCCCTAATTTCCTTGTACGACAATAATGACGTTTTTAGATACCTAGTGAAAGGTGATATATTTAGTCAAGCTCTGATACCATGTTAAGTTTTAGTGTTGTTATTAGATTGTTTCCAAATTACATGAGCATTAAATGCATTTCCAAAACAACAACATAAAGAGGATCACTGAAAGAAACACAATCACAAGGTACACAAAATTTTATCCTGGGAAACCCTCATGGGGGAGAAAACCCAACAAAAACTTCCTCAATAATAGATTTCCAATACAATGACAAGACTAAGACAAAAACACCAAGAATAAACTAAGACTGAGCATGTGCCTCTCTTCTCCTTCCTCTTGCAACTGCAACTTCCTTCAATATATGCACACTAGATGAGTGAGTGTGAGAGTGTGTAAGTGACGCACCATCCTCACATATAAATACTAGTTGAGGAGGTGCTAGGGTTATGTCTCTTCACATGGTAGGGTCCACTTCTTCTATAAGTGGTTAAAACCACTTTATAAACACTAGGGGATGACTTTACAAATACCACCATATAAATATGGTTTGTCCAATTCACAAAAGGGGATTTGATCTTATACAAGACCTGACATGATCAATCCACAAAAGGGTATTTGATCTATAATATAATAACTCAAATATAATTAGAATATTCTTCGAAGTTACAACAATTCAACACTTCACAATGGAGTTATAAATATAACTTTGGGATTAATATAATGTTTATCTAGTAACAAGATAGATATAGTTACAAGATATTGTTTACCTATGGTGGATAAGATATCAATGTCTAACAAGGAGTTGACAAATGATGTTTTGAATTAGAATTACAAGCATAAGTTTAATAACTCACGTTCTAGCAACGCTTCTTCTGCTACTCAACGAAGACCAAAGGGTTCTTAACCGATGGAAAGGAGAGTTCTAAATAGAGAATAGGGATAAGGTAAATCAATACACGTAGGTAGGGAGAGCTTGGCGAATGGTAACTAAAACTACCATTCCAAAAACTCGTTCACTTTCTAAAACATACTCAGATATGGCAAAGGACTAACAGTGTTAAAGGAGATACAATTAAAGACTAAACCAAACAAACACAGTGCGAAGAACATAAGTAAACGATATCCAATGATATCGCTTCAACACCAGAAATATCAGATAGAGTTTGGGTTCACTACAACCATTTTGCGGTCAACTAAACTTTAATTTAACCGAGAGGATAGAGATATATGTAGTGGATCTAGGCCTTATATAAAACACAACTCTTGTTATTATGTACAATTACTCACAAGAGTAAGGGAGAGTACGATATTATTAACTTGATTAAGAGAATTATATAACAGAGGCATTTTAACTTGAATTCTAATAAATGCCTTATAAAATTGGCGATCATAATAAATCATACTCAGGAATTCAAATTAATATACAACGAAAAGTGTGCTCCTAAAATTCCGGATCGTTGTTTAGTTTGCAACGACCCCATATCTTTAAATTTCGAAACTGCAAATACATTTTTCAATGAAAACACAAAATAATACAATTAAACTAACGACGGATCCAAAGTACTGGTTTTCCATAAGCCACTAGAGAGATAACGATCTTAAGGATGATCAATCCTCAATTGATTAAGCAACAATTAACAATTCCATAATTGAATTCAAACTTCATCGACCATACAAACATAATCATAATTGTAATTCCATTTACAGTGACAACGAAAACTTTAAAATTTGGTGGTGCAATGACCTTCAAATGAATCCAAAGAAATATTGATCAGAACATCGGTTGATTTATACAGAGTTTCAAGGAATTCTACTTTTAAAACTCGCGCCTCCAATATAACATACAATGACCATACAATAATCAGATTCCTAAACTGTAATGGAATCGCAGCCTTCTGGGCATGTCAAATTGGAAGAAAAAAAAATCACAGTCTGATGCGACGCAACAACAAAACTCTGGAATCGTAACATAGATTCCAATAAAATATTCAAACTCCGAGTTTCATTTTAAGAATTCAACGATCCAACAATTTTAAATTTTAACATTGGCAATGACCAATACAATATTTTAGTTTCCATAAATATAACATGATACCCAATCAAAGAACTTTTAAATTTCAAATAAACATTTAAACTATTGTTTTTAAATACCATACGAATGATGGTTCAAAATCACAATAGGATTTTCAAAACCTTTCGAAGTTCACAATTGGAATTGCAATAAAATTTCATACATAAATCAAATCCTCTAAGAATCATATCTACCATTAGTTGGCAACAAACAATAACAATTTGGATTCAAGAAATTCTAATTAAATTTTGCAGTTGCTTTAACCATTATAATATACAATTTTATCATACTACAATATAATTCAAAATTAAAATACCAGAACCAATGAAGACTGAGAGTTGATGGTGTCCTTCAAGACTTGTGTTCCTTCTGTACTCTAGCTTGCTAATCACTGAAACTTCACCGATACCTCCCAGACAATGCTAGGGGTACTCTTCTTCCCCCTTAGCCCCCTGATCCACAAAGGGGCCACACACAAGAAACCAACAAACAATAGCTCCAAGGCTTGTCTTGCAAGGAAGATATTCCACTCTTTCTCCAAGATTGGTTTCCCAACTTTCACAAGTAAAACACAATCGACAAAATTTTGGCAGCATAACCTTACCAAGTAAAAGTGAGATCCCTTTCCCTTCTACCACATTTATTTTATAGAAAAAATCCCCAATGACACATATCCTCATGCAAAATTAATTATCTTTTTAATTAATTTAATTAGGATTATACACCCACACACTTGTCACACTCTCCCCAAGTTGCACAAGTAATTACCATTTTTATTTTACTTAAAAATCCAATTTCCCTCACATTCCCCATTGTGTTCCTATTTTTTCTCTTAGTTGTCCCCTTGTTCCCCAAATTTTCATTTAATGAGTGTCTCCTAACTCGTTCTCAGTTAGAGTTGGATTAAGAGTCCTCTTCTAGTTAGACTAGTTGTAGGTTGACTCAATATTCTATTCAATGTGTACTCCTATTTTCTCATATTATTATTTCTTCTATTTTTTAAATTTCATTTTATTAATTTCATGCACACATGTGCATTTTCCAACCTTTAAATTTATTCCCCTTTTTCCTAGAGTTTGATTATATTCTCAAATATTTTAACTTATGTCATAATTCATTTAGTCCTTTATTTAAATTTAGACTTAGACTTAGTCTTATACTTTGGATTAGACTAGAGTTAGGTTTTATAATTAATAATTTACTCTTTAATTAATTATTTTATTATGACAAGGTCCAATCATTTCAATGTTTTCTAGGCCACTTAGATTTACTGACTCAAGTTTTTATTTACATGACATTCCCTTCAAGATGCACCTCCGTGCTCCAAGGGTTCCACTCGCCTTAGACTAATTTTGAAAGTTTTTCCGACCCTTGGAGCCAACACTCCATTTGACTGACCTTGTGAGAGACTAAGGGATTCTAAGGAATAAGGACTCTACCTTATTGCGCGCCCCTTAGAAATATTCATGAACGACTATCTCAGTCCTCCCTCATGACATCATGGACCTATCAAACTAGGTTATTGTTAACCTATCATTCAGGTCATGACGAGAGTGCTAGTAGGCTATGAAAGGGACGTTGCCACACCTATCCCTCAATGTCTGGTTTATGTGCATGGCCCTTTTACTCCTTATGTGAGTTGAATTAGAAAGCATCATCAAGCCTGCATCCACTGACAAAAAAAAATTCAATAATCCATATACATAAATCATATTGAATTCAATCATATATCACATTTTCATAAAATGAAATACTCAAAAAAATACAATCCAGTCATTGACTCAATCTAGAGTCCAAGGAATTCCAATGATGCCATCAGCATCCATAACCTTTCATGTGTCATGCACACTCAAGAAAACTCATCAATAACATATTCCAATACATATACATCAAAATAGAAATAAGTCACATTACATCATCATCATGTATAACCCATAATCGAAACGAAATCACAATGTACCATAACCGGATCACTTGCACGCAAGTGTCCTAAAAGAATAATTCAATAAAAGTGTGCTTAGTAGAATGGGATGTTACATAAACCCCCTCTTGTTTTAAACTTCATCCCGAAGTTTGTACAATACAAAATGAAAGTACATAAATGTATCTGTCATTGATCTACATATCTAATCTATCAAACAAGTAAGGAAATTGTTGACACATCTCATATGCGTCCTCTCAGGTAGTCGAGTGTGGACTATAGTTGTTCCACTAGACCTTGACCTTATCGACTATTCGATGTCATAGCTATCGAATGTGATGGTCTAGAATGTGGAACGTCTCTACCATGAGAGAACTCTCATCTGACACCTACAAATAACTCATGTCATTCATATGTGATGGATCAGAAACATAATGTTGCAAAACAGATACATGAAAAAAAACATGCACATGCCTCAAAGAATCATGAAAGGCCAGTCGATAAGCCATGGGTCCTTTCTTTTCCACAACCTAGAAAGCTCCCACAAACCTAGGAGAGAGTTTATCGCCCTTTCCTAACTTTATTGAACTCTTGTACGATTTTACCCACATGAAAACTATGTCGCCAACTTCATAACTGTGGTAACGTGATGTGCATCAACATAACTCTTCTGACAATACTACGCTTCTTTAATCCTCTATCTTATCGATTTCATATGTTCTTCCATTTCTTGGATTACTTCTAGTCCTACTAGGACCCTATCCTCAAGTCGATCCCAACTCAATAGCATCCGACATGGTCTCTCGTAAATAAATTTAAACGGTGCCATCTTAATTGTACTCTGGTAGTTGTTGTTGTATGAAAACTCTTCAAATGGAAATAAGTCTTCCCAATTCTTTTCTTGGTAAATTACATACATACGCAACATATCCTCCAAAATTTGGTTCTTTCTCTTTGTTTGTCCATCTCTCTTAGGGTGATATGTTGTACTAAAATTAAGTTGCGCAATTCGTTCCCAAGGCCTCTTGGAAACTGGTCCAAAATTTTCCTGTAAACATCAATCCTCAATCTAATATGATCCTTCTTGGTACACCGTGTAATCTCACAATCTCACTAAAAAATACTCTAGATATGTCTACCACCTGATACGTCATACGTATTGGAATAAAGTGTGCACTCTTCGTGAGAGTTTCAACTACCACAAAAATTGAATCGTGTTTCCTTGTTGTCAATGGAAATCCAATGATAAAATCCATCGAAATGACCTCCCATTTCAATTTAGGAATACCATGTGGCTGTAACAATCCTATTGGATGTCTATGTTCAACCTTCACTTGTTGAAATTCTAGACATCTCACCATGTAACTAACTATGTATGCTTTCAATCCTTTCCAGGAGAATAAAGGCTTAAGGTTTTTCTTCATCTTCATGACTCCCGGATGAGCCATGTACACTGCTCGATGCACTTCACTCAAGATAAAACTTCATAATTCGTTTTTAGGCAGTACACAAATTCTTCCATTAAATCTCAAAAATCTGTCATTGTCCAATGAATAACCTTCAAACTTTGGTACGATCATGGTATATTGTCTAGTATTAGCCTTAACTTCCTTGTACCAATCATCGTCAAACTGTAGAGCTAGAATATTTTCTCGCAGATTTGTCTTAAGAGGTATTACTGAGAATATCCATGGTCTCTGACTCAACGCATCTACTACTCTATTCATTATTCCTTTAATGTAAGTAATCTCAAAGTCGTATTCACTAAGTAATTATGACCAACTCCTCTGTCGCGCCTTCAAGTCGCTCTATGTAAATATATGTTGCAATCCACAGTGATCTATCTTTAATTCAAATTTTTGTCCAATCGGATAATTTCTCCACACTCTCAAGGCATATACAATTGCTAATAACTCCAAGTCGTGTGTTTCATAGTTCTCCTCATGTTTGAAATGTAAGCGATTAGTCGACTGTCTTGCATAAAAAATCTTCCTAAACATTCCTTGGATGTGTTTGTACATACCAATAATTCCTTGTCCATGTCGGGGAACTTCAGTATTGGTGCTTTCATCAACAACTCTTTAAGATTTTGAAATTCTTCCACGCACTTCTTTGTCCAAACAAGTTATGCAACTTGACAAGTTAGGTTTGGAGAAGGTCTCGGGGTGTCCTATTGGGCTAACCTCTCTTAATTTTGGGGTGTTTCCCAGGTGGGATCTAATCCAAGTCATGTAAGTGTATGAAGTGGCATAGGGTAAGTATTTGGGCATGGGGTGCATGCAATAACATGGAAATGTAAATTCTTACATGTGGGTGCCTTTGTAGAGGGAAAGTTGAACCTTGTCATAAATGAAATTGTTTCCTATCCCATTCATTGACTTTTATTCTTATCTTTATTTATTTTGATATTTTTCTTTTGTGCTTCAAGGGAATAGTTGAGGGCCACCGTCCTGGCTTAATGACTAGAGGTGGAAATGCTATCTGCAAACATTTCATAGAAATGAGAAGTTTGGCTCATTATGAGACCCCCTTTCTCTTGGCTATGCCACCAAGAGCCACTACCATAGTTTGGTGACCACATAGGTGGTAGTGTCATACCTCTACATGCCCATGGTCATAATAAGTCGGCTCTTGATGAGACCTCCTATCCATCAACTAGTACCTTGAGTATTTATGTATCTTATCGGTCCCCTTTTCTTATTGAGTATTGGGTTCATGTTTTGATTATTTTATTTATATGATCAAATCCTTTTTTCATGTGATATTACATATGGTATGCTTCATTTATCCATTTTGAAGGATTCTCAAAGGTTTATGTATCAATTCACCATGAATTTGCACTAGGTATGTATAATTGGTGTTTTTGCAATGATTTTGTGATCAATTCAGCTCATCTAAATGTTTATGTATATCTAATGTATGGTTTTCTTTCAACAGGGTGAAATCAAAATCTAATCCTCCATCCAGTACCACATCTAGCACTATGTTCTGCACTTGATCCGTCATGCGATCCAATACTCCATCTGGCACGCGATCTGGCACTCAGGGCACATTGAAGCTGGCAGTTGGTACATTGGCAACCTTTGATGGATGAATCAGGGATATGGGTTTTGCGCCCCCTCATGCCCTCCAGCTACAGAGCTCGACACACATCGGATTGGGCAGTTGCAGTGATCGTTGAGTGGCTCACAATATTGTTAAAAGATGTTGTTGTTAGAACTCATTTAATGAGTTTACTATTTTTAGAGTAGGTCGACCCTTCCAGTGGTCAACCTCTCAAGCTGTAATCACTTATAAATACCACTACCTATGACATGACTGAAAGACATAATTTTATTGTTTGATACAGACATTATCACCGATTTTGTTCTATACTTTGTTTTATGCTTAATGACATTATTGCGTTGATTTAGCATCTGTGTTTTCCTATGGAGTGTTGCCACGACCCGTTGGGGTTCCCACCAGTGGTCTAGGTGATTTTGCATATCAGTACATATTTGCATTCATCTTGTTGTTTACTTATATTTTGAAATTGTCTCTTTACTATATGAATTTCTCAATTTTAATTGTTGTTGTGTGTCTATGTTAATTACAAATTGCTTATCTAATTTTGTTTTTCTTAATTGCAGATTGCTTGATTGAACTGTGTATATCATAGAGGGACATCCATGGTTACGTGTTAGTGATTATATCTTGTTTGCAGGTTGTAGGAGCTGGCTAATTATATTGTTATGTATTTTTCTTCCTAGCTATAAGTTACCCTGCAGGATACTAATTTAGATAGATTCATTGAAGTCTTGATCGATTAATTACTTTAGTTTGATCATTTTGATAGAGCATCAATTTAGATTGGTTTATTTGTAGCTTTGACAGATTAGTTGTTTTAAGTTTTGATAGTTTTAACATAGATAGGTTTAATTGCAACTTCAATTACTCTCTATAGGATTGTTTCATTCGTTAATATTGCTTCAACATGATTGGATAGAAATAGATTTTGGATTATGATTTTTAATAACATATTGGTTGATTTTGAGCTATGATTTTTAATGATAGATAAGTTCATTTTAGATTATGAAATCTCAATTATGAATTTGAGTTGTAATTTCTAGTTGGCATTGGTTAAGAGTTAGAGGTTTTCACAAAGTGAATTTGAATTAAGATTTTTAATTATGAGTTTATGAGTTTATAGCTTTATTTGAGTTAGTGATTGCAAATAGAGTGCTTTTTAGCAGTTGATGATTGATGTACAATGTTTAGAGATCACATGGATTCCATAAATACTTAGTGTTGCTTCTATGATGGAAAAACTCTCTATATATTTCATTATCCATACTTTCCATTTCTCTATAGAAGTCAACATTGAATTAATTCCACTTGAACTATCACTAATAATTATATGTCATCGTGATGTTATTCGACATTGAAGACACAATCATCACCTTTGAATACTTTCCTTATTTTTACTGCAAGATAGAAATAGTTTTGATCAATTAGAATTTGAATACAGTCATAACCCTTTTACTTTTGGTTAAGTAGATTAAAATTTATTCTTTGCAAGATAGAAATAGTTATGAGTTCTTTTTAAGAATAGAGTTCACTTGTCAAAACAATTTTGATAGAGTAATTGTTTACTTGCTTACTTACTTGCTTAGAGATGGATAGATTAAATAATTCAGAAATAGATTGCTTGTTGTTGCTTAATTAAAAAGAGATTGAATAGATTAAATGGATTTAAAATAAATTGCTTGTTATTTGCTTGTTTAGAAATAGTCCATAGCTCATTGTTTAAGGTTACTTAGGATAAATAGTTCATAATTCTATAATTACTTGAAGCTCATTAATTGAAGGTTTCTTTACATAGAATTTGCTAATTAACTAGATCTGAAAAGTCACCTCTTTAGAAAGTAGAATTGTAAATTGGATAGCGTGTCGATCCTTAGGGTAGACCATCTCCTTAGTTAGACAATGCTTCCTTTAGACATTTTTCCTTGGCTCATACAATGCCACAAATCTAAGTTTACTTACCCCAGGTACACAATTTATTTGAGGGAATTAGTACATATAGAATACCCATCATTTTTGGCATCGTTGTCGGGGAGTTGTCTTAAGGTAGGAAGTAGTTAGGAAGTAGATCATTTCTAAACCTTAGCATTAGTTTGGTGGCAAGGGAAATTTAAGACAAGAGGTAAGAACCTACGCATCTGTTATAGCAGGTTCCCCCAAACCCAATTGTAGTTTTTATTTTTTATTTCTTTCATGAACAAACCTAGGGACCCAAAGGGCAGATACATTAAAACCAAACCAAAACTTCTGATCAAGGTTCCTTCTGACCTTTTTGGAGGAAGTAACACTCCACCCATAAACTTCACAGATCGATACTGGTAAATAGGGGTTATCTCAACCCAACGAGATAAAGCAGTCTATGAAGAGACCAAAACTGAGAGCACTATAGAGAAAAAAAATGAAACATCAACAGTAGTGGTACAAGAGGTAAGACCACTCAGGCCTTCATCAAAATCAACCAACACAACCTTTTTTTTTTCACCACCATCAGGGGACTCTAACTTTGTAGATATCATTGACCTTGAACATGTGAGTTCTCTCTTTGGCAGTTCATCCAATATAATTATTTCCCAAGTTGAAACAGAAACTTTGGCACTAATAGTTTCAACAGGCTCGAGTAAGGTCCCGAAAATCCAAACAGTAGATAAATATTCCCATTGAAGGGGTACCTTTCCTGGAAAAGAACTTTGGGATACTTTTTTCTCTTCAAGGATAAAACCATTTAGGTACTCTCTCTTTGTAAACCAAATCAGTATGGTTGATCAGGAGGATCACAACCATGTAAGACACGATGAGGGAGAATAATTTGGAAACCAAATGGAAACCACCTTCGGGTTTCCAATTTTGGATACCACACAAAATGTCAACATGAAGAACATTCCACTCTCTGCACTACCCACCTTTTATGGTAAAAGTAGTGAAGACCCAAATACCTTCCTATTTTAGTTTGACATCTTGTGTAGGATCTACAACTACTTGAAAGATGCCCACAAATTAAAACTTTTTCTTGCCACCCTCAAGGATTCTACACTAAGATGGTTCATGGGGTTGGGAGAGTCTAGTATTAGGTATTGGGAAGACATGAAAGATATATTTCTTAAAAAATACCAAGACTACAACAAATCCAAGGATTCTTGTAATGATATTTTTAAAATCCAACAGTTAGAGGATGAGAATATCGAGGATTACATGGAATGATTTGCTTATATCACACAGAAATTGAAATACCATGAACTCCCAGATGATGTAGTCAGGACTCTTTTCCTTAAAGGAATTTCAAAATAATACCTAGAAACACTTAACCTGATGGCATCAGGTGATATCTCCCATAAACCATTTACTGAAATCTGTGAAATGTGTATAAATTACTCAAGGAGTAGAGCCAAAACTGGGAAGAGTGTTTGGGATCCTTATAGTAAAAACCTAAAAAAATTTAATTAAGGTGGTATCACAAGGGTAGAGATAGGAAACCTATTGGAGAACTTCAAAACCGATATCTTAAGTACAATAGGTTCCCATTTGGACACCATAAAGATTAAAAAGAAATGGGAGGAGGATAATGCAACAATGTGCATATTTTGTCCAAGATGCAGGAAGAATAATTCCTCAAGGGAATGCCCATTAGACAACATTTCAGTTTGTGGCTTCTGCACTGAAGACCATCCAACTGAAAAATTCCCATCACTTCCTGGTTTATTATCCATTTACAGAAGTGGGGATCCCGGGGAATCCTCTTATGCACCTAGGAGGCCATGGAATCCTAGGATTCAACCTACATACCAGGATCTACAACCTCAAGTTCCACCCTATTATCAATAACCTCAATAGTGGAAATGACCGAATTGGAAAAATTGGTCTCCACAGTATCACCACCCTTGGCTATAAGGATGGAGAGGAGTAAATACCCAAGGAAACACTCAAGCTCCATTTTTCCCTATGCCCACTGATCCTTACCCCTAGTTTCCACCGAACATATAGAAACTTTTTCTAGGTTTTGTTCCCCCACCTTTACCTCTTATTCCACAATAACCCCAACAATATCATAATACAATCTCCCCAAGACCGACATTATTACCGGCACAACCAGTTCCCAACCCGAATAACAAACCAACTCAACCTATTCACAATTTTGAGATGCAAACCTTCCCGACATATGTTATTTCTCTTGTTCCAATACATGAGATTCAACTAAGGTCAGGAAAATTTTTGGATAGACAGAGGCATTCGGTAGTCATCTGGGAAGAAGAATAAGATGAAACTCCTGAACAACCCATGGATGAAACTAAGTGGGACGATGTTATCATTCCTAAAGACCAGGAACCAAAGCTTCCCCCAAATGAATCTTCGCATATTACAAAATCCCCTCCTTATCCAAAAAGATTAGGGATTGCGAAACTTACGACTCGACTGGAATTTGACATTTTAAATGAATTGAAGAATATATGTGTCAAAATTCCCTTGTTACAAGCCATAAAGGACATTCCAATTTACAGTAAGGTGGTCAAATAATTGTGTATCAAGAAACCATGTAGGAAGCAAAAGGATCCTCCAACGGTACATTTGATAGGAGAATTCTTTGAATACATGTCAGAGTAGCCTAGGGTCGCAAATTATGGGAACCCATGAAGCCCCGTAGTAACAATAACCATTAATAAGGTTACCATTGGAAACACTCTCATAGACCTAGGGGAAACCATTAATGTTGTGACTGTTACTACCTTGGAGGAATTACAATTAAAACCTCTTCTTAGACCTACCCCAACTATTTTGGAATTAGCAGATAAGACAAAGGTTATACCTGAAGGAATATTGGATGATATCATAGTTACATTAGCCTCATGGGAATACCCAGTAGACTTTCTTGTCATTCATTCAAATGATCCTGCTAAAGGGCATCCCATTATCTTGGGAAGACCTTGGTTGGCCAGAACCAATGCATTTATTGGCTGTAGAGAAGGTGAAATGACCATCTCAAATGGACTTTCTATACATAAGCTTACCATATACCCACCAGCTCAACCTATCATGGAGAATATATGGTGGCTTGAATGTCCATATGAGAATGGTAACTGGGAAGAGCCTATGTTTTTGAGTGATCATTTCTGGGCACTTCAGGAGAAAACAACAAAAAATGTGCTAAACTAGTTTATTTATGCTATCACGTGTGTTGATTTTCCACAATATTTTCCCCAATTTGAGTACATGTTTGGGAAAAAATTTCATGAACAGTTGGACCCATCAAATTTTTCTTCGACATGTTTTATTTTTGAGATAGATGAGTCTACCACATCTCATAGCATGCCCTATGAGATTAGTTCAGGGAAATTCCTACATATAAATTCCAGACTAGATGCAGATCAACAAAAACAGTTAGTAAATGTCCTTAAAAGAAAAATCAAGGGCATTTTCTTGGGAATACACTGATATGAAGGGTATACACCCTAACACATTCATTCATCACATATATACCCTGGAAGAAGTAACACCTGTTAGGAAACCCTAGAGGAGGATGAACATGACACTCAAGCATATAGTAAAAAAAGAGATGCATAAGCTATTGAATGCCAGCTTTATGTATCCAATCTTTGACAGTAAATGGGTATCCCCTCTTGTAGTGGTTCCAAATAAAGTAACAAGAAATGGAGAATTTGTGTTGATTTCCGGGAACTTAATAAGGCCACTCTAAAGGATTATTTTCCCCTTCTCTTCATTGAACAAGTCTTGGATACCTTGTCAGGGAAGAAATACTTCTCCTTTCTGGATGGATATAGCGGGTACAACCAAATTCTCACAGCACCCAAGGATCAGGACAAGACTACTTTCACTTGTCCTTGGGGAACCTATGCCTTTAGGGTCTTACCATTTGGTTTGTGTAATGATCTTGCCACATTTCAACAAGCAGTACTATGGATGTTTGTTGACCTTATTCATGATTGTGTGGAAGTAAACATGGAATACTATACAATATATGGAAATACTTACCAGGAAGCCCTAGATAATCTAAATAAAGTCCTTATCAGATGTCAAGAAATGAACCTGTCCTTAAGTCATGAAAAATGTAAAATGTTGTTGACTAAAGGAGTAGTCTTCGGACATCATGCTTCATCTAAAGGGATTAAAGTGGATCCTACTAAGATTGAGGTAATCGTCAAACTTCCACCCCCCAAGACTCAAAAAGAGGTAAGAAGCCTTCTTGGACATTCCAAATACTACTGACGATTTATTGAGAATTTCACAAAGATTGTTGCACCCATGCTTGGATTGTTGATAAAAGATGTTGATTTTCTTTGGACTGACCAGTGTCAAACCACCTTTGAAACTCTAAAAGGTAAATTATTTGTGGCACCAATTCTTAGGGGACCCAATTGGGCCCTTCCATTTTACATATCCATTGATGCCTATGACACTACAATAGGATGAGTATTAGTGAAGAAAGAATACTATCAATCCTATGCCATTTATTTTGTGAGAAAGAACTTGTCCCTTTACAAGTTAAACTATACATTTACCGAAAATGAATTCTTGGCAGTTGCCCATGCTATCAATAAATTTCACCATTGTATCACATGATACAAATTATTTGTATGCACATACCACTCTGACATTATATTTCTCATGAATAAACCCATTACCAATGGTCAAGTGACTAGGTGGCTCTTGTTATTGCAAGAGTTCAATATCATTGTCCTTGACCGACCTGGAAAGGAGAAATTAGTAGTTGATTTTTCTTTCACACGTTAAACATGAGGGTGATGATATTCATGTTGATGATAGTTTTCCAGATGAGCATATTTTTTCCCTCTCTGTAAATACCCCATGGTTTTCAGACATGGAACATTATTCCTCCAAGGTAGTAATAGTCATAATGGCCACCACATGGTCCATCATGACAACTTCGTAGGATTTCTGGTATCTCATCTTCTCGGACACATCTATGAATAATCAAGTCTGGTCCAATACGAAAAAGGGAATGGCCAATCCAATAGTAGTTATCACTTTGCGTGATAATTCTATGTTTTTCATGAGGTGAAAAATGAGTTGGTAACTTCCTAGTAGCCAAATAATTTTCCATGTCTACAAACCATGGGGTATTTATAGAGAGGGAAATGAGATGCTCATCTGGAAAACTATCATCAACAGGAATATCATCACCCTCATGTTTAATGCATGAAATAAAATTAGATACTAAGTTCTCCTTTCCAGGTTGGTCAAGGATAGTGATATTTAACTCTTGCAATAACAGGACCCACCTAGGCACTCGACCATTGGTAATGGGTTTATTCATGAGAAATCTAATGGAAGAGTGGTATGTATGTACAAATACTTTGTACCCTGTGATATAATGGAGAAATTTATTGATGGCATGGACAACTACCAAGAATTACTTTTCGGTAACTGTAAAGTTTAACTCGGTAGGGGACAAGTTCTTTCTCACAAAATAAATGGCATATGACTGATGGTATTATTTTTTCCCTAACACTCATCCTATTGTAGTATCAGAGGCATCAATGGATATGTGAAATGGAAGGGCCCAATTAGGTCCCCTAAGAACTTGTGCCACAAATAATTTAGATTTTAGAGTTTCAAAGGAGGTCTAACAATATTCACTCCAAAGAAAATCAACATCTTTTATCAGTAATCGAAACATGGGTGTAGCAATCTTTGTGAAATTCTCAATAAATCGTCGGTAGTATCTGACATGTCCAAGAAATATTCTTACCTCTTTTTGAGTCATGGGGGGTGGAAGTTTAACGATTACCTCAATCTTAGTAGGATCCACTTTAATCCCTTCAGATGAAACATGATTTCCTAATACTACCCCTTCAATCAACAACATTTTACATTTTTCATGACTTAAGGATAGGTTCATTTCTTGACATCTGATAAGGATTTTCTTTAGATTATATTCCTCGTAAGTATTTCCATATACTGTAAATTCATCCATGTATACTTCCACATAATCATGAATAAGGTCAGTAAATATCCCTAGTACTGCTCGTTGAAATGTGGCAGGATCATTACACAAACCAAATGGTAAGACCATATAGGCATAGGTGCCCCAAGGACAAGTGAAAGTAGTCTTGTCATGATCCTCTGGTGCTATGAGAATTTGGTTATACCTGCTATATCCATCCAGGAAGGATAATTATTTATTCCCTAACAAGGTATACAAGACCTGGTCAATGATGTACCATGAGCATCTCTTTGACCTCTATGTAAATACCCAATGGTTTGTCGACATGGAAAATTATTTGGCTACTCGGAAGTTACCAACTCATTTGTCACCTCATGAAAAGCATAGAATTATCACGCAAAGTGATAACTACTCTTGGGTTGGCCATGACCTTTTTCGTACTGGACCAGACTTGATTATTCGTAGATGTTTTCGAGAAGATGAGATACCAGGAATCCTATGAAGTTGTCATGATGGACCATTTGGTGTCCATTTTGACACAGATAGGCGTGCATGTAATGGTGGGTTCATGTTTTGATTATTTTATTTCGATGATCAAATCATTTTTGCATATGATATTACATATGCTATGCTTCATTTAGACATTTTTAATGATTCTCAAAGGTTTATATATCAATTCACCATGAATTCGCACCAGGTATGTATAATTGATATTTTTGCAATGATTTTGTGATCTATTTAGCTCAGTTAAATTTTTATGAAGATCTAACGTATGGTTTTATTGCAACATGGATAAATCGCAATCTGATCCTCCATCAGGTACCTCATCCGACACTTTGTTCAGTGCTTGATCTAGCATGCAATCCGACACTCCATCTGGCATGCGATCCGACACTCGGAGCGCATTGAAGCTGGCAGTTGGTACATTAGCAACCTTTGATGGACGAATCGAGGATTTGGGTTTTGTGCCCCCTCGTTCTCTCCAACTATAGAGCTTGACACACCTCGTATTGGGTAGTTGCAACGATCGTTGAGTGGCTCATAAGATTGTTATAAAATGTTGTTGTTAGAACTCATTGAATGATTTTACTATTTTTATAGGAGGTCGACCCTTCCAGTGGTCGACCTCTCAAGCTCTAATCACCTATAAATACCACTACCTATGGCATGATTGAAAGACAAAATTTTATTGTTTGATACAGACATTATCATCGATTTTGTTCTATACTATGTTTTTATGCTTAATTACAGTATTGTGTTGATTTAGCATCTGCATTTTCCCGTGGAGTATTGCCAAGACCTATTGGGGGTCCCACCAGTGGTCTGGGTGATTGTGCATATCAATACATATTTGTGTTCATCTTGTTGCTTACTTAGATTTCAAAATTGTCTCTTTGTTGTATGAATTTCTCAATTTTAATTGTTGATGTGTGTCTATGTTAATTACAAATTGCTTATGTAATTATGTTTTCCTTAATTGAAGATTGTTTGATTGAATTGTGTATATCATAGAGGGACGTCCATGGTTATGTGTTAGTGATTATATCTTGTTTGTAGGTTGTAGGAGTTGGTTAATTGTAATGTTATGTCTTTTTATTCCTAGCTATAAGTTATCCTGCATGATACTAATTTAGATAGATTCATTGAAGTCTTGATAGATTAATTACTTTAGTTTGATAATTTTGACAGAGTATTAATTTAGATTGGTTTATTTGTAGCTTTGACAGATTAGTTGTTTTAAGTTTTGATAGTTTTAACTTAGATAGGTTTAATTGCAACTTCAATTACTCTATATAGGATTGTTTCATTCATTAATATTGTTTCAGCATGATAGGATAGAAATAGATTTTGGATTATGATTTTTAATAGCATTTTGGTTGATTTTGAAGTATGATTTTTAATGATATATTAGTTCATTTTATATTATGAAATCTCAGTTATGAATTTGAGTTGTAATTTCTAGTTGGCATTGGTTGAGAGTTAGAGGTTTGCACAGAGTGAATTTGAATTAAAATTTTTAATTATGAGTTTATGAGTTTATAGCTTTGTTTGAGTTAGTGATTTCAAGTAGAGTGCTTTTTAGCAGTTGATGATTGATGTACAATGTTTATAGATCACATGGATTCCAAAATACTTAGTGTTGCTTCTATGATGGAAAAAATCTCTATAGATTGCCTTATCCATACTTTCCATTTCTCTGTAGAAGTCAGCATTGAATTAATTCCACTTGCACTGTAACTAATAATCATATGCCATCGTGATGTTATTCAACACCGAAAACATAATCATCACCTTTGAATACTTTCCTTCTTTTTACTGCAAGATAGAAATAGTTTTGATCAATTAGAATTTGAATACAGTCATAACATTTTTATTTTTGGTTAAGTAGATTAAAATTTATTCTTTGCAAGATAGAAATAGTTATGAGTTCTTTTTAAGAATAGAGTTCACTTGTCAAAATAGTTTTTATAGAGTAATTGTTTACTTTATTACTTACTTTCTCAGAGATAGATAGATCAAATAATTCAGAAATAGATTGCTTGGTGTTGCTTATTTAAAAAGAGATTGAATAGATTAACTAGCTTTGAAATAGATTG
>SNQJ01S0000211.1:0-29921 GCA_010110895.2 Picea sitchensis | reverse complement strand
ATTTCTCCTCAACCATGAGGATCCATGTGATGTGCCACATACCACCGGAAACAACATGATGTATACTATCCATCCATGGGTGTTGTATCTACATGTGCATTTTCCTTCATGTCCAAATACCTTCATCAATCTTGCGGTCCAAAACACATGACTAGGGTTGACATCAATGACAAAAACCAATCTTTCAACAATCTTCCAACATGAACACGTTATGAATATTTCTACCCTCTGTAAGATCTAGCTCATAAGAAACCTCGCATACTCGATGCATGATCCTATAAGGGACATAAAATCTGGGCTTGAGCTTCTCGGCCCCACTCTTCTTGAGATATGATTATCTGTAAGGTTGGAGTCTCAAGAAAACTGGATCCCCAACCTCAAAGCCGCACTCTATCCTATGCCTTTCCACACTCATATTCTGTCAGTTCTGTGTTGTCTACAGATTCTCTTTCAAAAAATTGAGAATCTCCTGACTCTCTGTGATCCAATTCTTGGCCTTGGGAGCTCTGCTCTCCCTAAAAACCAAGTCTACCAAAGTGGGAGCATCATATATGTACAATGCTCAGAAGGGTGTCATACCAATGGACATGTGGAAAGTGGTGTTGTAGAAATGCTCTCCTAAATGTAGCCACTTGACCCATATTCTCTGTTGTCAACCTACATAGTTACTCAAATACCCTTCAACCTACTTGTTGACAATCTCGGTCTTCCCATCTTTCTGAGGGTGATATCTAGTGCCGGGTGTCAAATCTATACCCACCAATACAAACAAATCCCTCTAGAATGTCCCAATAAACTGACTGTCGATGTCACTGATGATGTTCCTCGATAACCCATGAAGTATGAAGACCTCCATGAAGAATAAACCAACTACCCAAATTGCACAATACTCTGTCAGTATGGCATAGAAGTGAGAAAACTTGGTTAATCTATTGACCACCACATAGATAAAATCCTTACCCTGGACCTTGGGTAGGACCGTGATGAAGTTAATCGATATACTTTCCCATTTTTTTTTGTAATGGGAAGTGGTTGAAGTAGCCCTGCTAGAAGAGTATGCTCTGACTTGTTCTGTTGGAAAGTCACACACTCGCTGGTGTGTCTCATAACATCCTATTTGAGACCCTTCCATAGGAACCTCTCCCTGATCTGTTTGTATGTTTTGAAAAACCCTTGATGGCCTACTAGTGGTGAATCATGAATGACTGTGAGGATATTCTTCTTGAGCCCCAAATATGACACTAAGTAGACTTTGTCCTTGTAGAATATTACATCTTTAATGACCCTATACATGCCATCCTGTATCTTCCCATCCATAACCTCACAAGTGAACTTGTTCTTGGAATATTCCACTAACAAGTGGGATTTCCAATATGCTGAAATATACATCAAAGAACATGCCATAGGTCTCCTCAATAGTACATCGACTATAATGTTCTTCTTCCCCTTGACATACTCTACGTCGAATTCGAATTCTTGTACCTTCGTCACCCATTTCTTCTAGCTCTCACTGACGTCCTTCTGCTCAAGGAAATACTTCAAGCTGTTGTGATCTATTTTGACCATGAATTTGTTGGCCACCAAATATTGTCTGAATTTGGTCAAGGCATGCATGATTGCCAACATTTCTTTGCCATATATGGAGTACAACCTCTCGGGATGACTGTGCTTCCTTCTCTTGAATACAATGGGGTGTCCTCATTGCATCAAAACTTCCCCTATACCCTTGCTAGATGCATCACACTCTAATACAAATGGCTGAGTGAAGTCTAGTAATGCTAAAATTGGACATGTGGCCATGACTTCCTTCATGCGATCGAAGGATTTCTATGACTCATCGGTCCAAATGAAAGCCCACTGCTTGGTGAGATCCATCAGTGGTGCTCCAAGCCGAGAAAACCCCTTGACAAACTACCTGTAATATCTACATAACCTGAAGAAGCTCCTCAAATCTTTCATGTTCCTAGGTGTTGGCCAATCCAAAATGGATCTGATCTTCTCCTGGTGTAACTGTACCCCATGTGCACTGATGATGTGGCCCAAGTGAAGTAGTTTTTTCATACCGAACTCACACTTGGGCTCTTTGGCATATAGTGACTGCACCTCCATGATGCTCAAAACCTCATCTAAGTGCCTCTTATGCTCCTGCCATGTCTTGTTGTAGACCAAGATGTATTCGAAGAAAACCAAGACTAATTTCCTCAACTGAACCCTAAATATGTGGTTCATGCAAGACTGAAATGTAGTTGGTGCATTGGTTAGTCCAAATGGCATAACCAAAAACTCAAAATGTCCAAAGTGACATTGAAATTCCATCTTCTCTATGTCGTTCTCTTGGATGTTGATCTGATGATACCCAAATAATAGATCAATCTTTGAGAAGAAAACTTCCCCATCCAGTTCATCCATCAAATTGTCAATGCAAGGGATAGGATACCAGTTCTTGATTCTTTTATTGTTCAAGGCCCAATAATCAATTCACATCCACATGGTACCATCCTTCTTCAGAACTAAGACAACTGAAGAGGAGAATGGGATGTTGCTCGTTTTGATGTGTCCCATCACTAGAAATTCCTTAATTGCTTTCTCTATCTCATCCTTGAACCTCCTAGGATGACGATAGGGGGGTGTGATCATAGGTTTGGCCCCCTCCTCCAACTCAATGGTGTGCTCAAACCCCCTGTCAGGTGGTCTCCCTGGTGGAATCGACCCAAAAACTTGTTGATGTCATCCCAACAAGTTCATGATCTCTGTATGATATTGTTGTCGACCCTATGAATCCTTCCACGTAGTGATCAAGCATTATGTGATATATGCTACCTCCCCATGTCTGAATATCCTCTCCATCCTCTTGGATAAAACTATCCTGGGTGCTCCAATTGACATGCCTCTCAGAATAACCCTCTTCCTATCACTGTCTCTGAACCCCATATCCAAGGTTTGATAATTGGTGGTGATTTTCCCCAAGGTGATCATCCACTGGACTCCTAATACCACATCTGTGTCAGATAGGTCAACCACATAAAATGTGTCTCTCACTGTGTAGTTTCCTAACTTTATCTCCAATTCTAGAACTCTGTCTAGACACTCCACTGTATGGCCATCTTCTACTGTAAAATCAAACCCCTCAAACTCCTCTGTTTGAAGTTCTCATATCGATACCATTGAAGCATCAATAAAGTTGTGGGTGGTCCCACCATCTATCAGGGAGATTTCACATTGTCCCTGAATAGTCCCTCTGATCTAAAGGCTATCATACCTAGGAACACTAGAAAGGGTCACTATAACTCCTCCCTTTGTTGGTTTCCATCTATTATCCTGCTCAAGAGGTTGTGGAACTACCAGTGGGTGGGTCCCTGCTGGTGTCGTTGGTCTACGAGGAGGCTGCTTCTCTGCCTGTGATGACTTCTCCTTTGAGCTAGTGGATCCATTGTCCTTCTCCTCCTCCTCACTATCCACATTGTCTGTTGCCACCTCAATATAATGAATCTCTCCTTTCCCATGCAACTGTGGCCTGGGACCCAAGGGTCTCTACAGTTGAAGAAAATATTCTTCCTCATAATCTCTCACCTTGTCTCATCATCCAACTTCTCCTTTCCCTTCCATTCTCTCTAGAATGTCTTCCTATCTCGGTCCTTTTGTGGTACGAAGGGTCTAGAAAAGGGTTTAATCTTTGGCACCGAGTTATCCAAATATCGAGTGTGTAAGATGGCATCCTACAAGGTGTGAGGCCTGCATGCCTTCACCCATCCTCTCAAGGGCTCTGCGAGCCCCTCTATGAATAACATTATCAGCCTAGGATATGATATATCTGTCACTGCCACTGCTACCCACTGAAACTCCATGATGAACGCTTATGTTGTGCCAATTTGTCTCAACTAGGCTAGATTCTTGAAGTGAATCTCAAGATCCCTCCTGTCAAACCTCTCCATGAGACTCTCTATGAACTCCCTATAGGAGGTGATGTGAATGTGACCCAACGTCACCAATCCATGATGCCACCACTCGTGTGCCTCACCCTCCAAGTGCAGGGTTGTGAGACTAATGGTCTCTGTCTCGGTCATCTGGTTGAGCTTGTAGTATGTGTCTATCTCTTGTACCCAAACTCTGGCGGTTCATTTGGACGATTCTTCAAAAGAAGGTATGGTGAGTTTACCAACTTTCTCAATGAAATCAATGGTATTCCCCTACTGCGACTGTTGTCCTCCTCTCTGTGGCTCTCTAGGGAGGTTCCTGAGCCTGAGTCCACAATACTTGATTAGGGTCATGTCCTAATGGAAGTCACGAACCAATGTTGCATACTCCTTCTTGTACTATGCAATGTCCTCCGCCTGAGTGGGTAGCCTCTGTGATATCGACTGTTTTGCTGCTACTCAAGGTGCCCTTTGGAAACTGGGAAACAATGGCCTGGGAATCCTACTCAAAGAGGTGTATGTGCGAGTAGGAGATGATTCTACTACTTTCCCCTGAGTTCCCCTATGCTACATGTGGGGATTGTGTGCCCAAGGTACTCACTATATCCATTCTATCAACCGTTTGCGCCAAAAAATGAGTCATGGCATACTAAATGACTACCAGATTGTCGAGTAACTACATGAAGGATGCATCTGGGTCCATGGGAGATTTATCATTGCCCTCTGGTATCTCATATCTGTCTCCTAACATCCTCTTTGCCTCACGCTTAGCCTCATGCTCTGCCCTTCTCTCTACTTTCCTTTGTGCCTCTTCCTCTTATTATGAGTTGGGAGGAAAAGGTGGAAAATTAGATCTAGGTCTTCCCTCCTTGCGTCTATTGTAAGTGACATATTCGTCACCTACGTGCTCACGACCCCCTGGGTTCTCTGTTGTAGTCATCGTCTTTAGTCACAGGCTGGAAACACTAAAGCTTTGATACCACTATAATGTTCTTGACTTAGCTAGTCTAGGACACTCTGCTAATGTGTGTGTAGGATTAATTGTTTACAACATATAGATGAGCATTCAAATAATAATGGATACAAAAGACTACAAAGATTATATTATGAAATCTTTGTGGAGTACAAATTCCAAATGCGTCTGAATAAAATGAATCACTCGGCTAGATCAATGACAAAAGGATATTAGTCGCAATACAATAGAAACTAAAACAATAATATTTGATACTCGAATAATGTTTTGGAATGCAATAGATGAGATGAAGAACTATTATGGATATGCTAGCTCGTACGACAACTGCTGCAAGTCTGGAAAGTTCTCCCTGGTGGCTATACCTCTCGAAAATGCATGGAAACTGTCTCAAAAAATGTGCCCTTCTCTGCCTTATAGTTCCGATGACTGTCTGGACCTCAACTGGTGTATCTAGTCCCCGAATGGATCCCCCTGGGGGAAATGCACCCCCTCTACTCTGGAAAACTACTCCCTAGTTATTCCACCATCAGAATTGGCTGATGTGTGTCTCAAACTGATCTCCTAGGTCTACTGTGAAATGGGTCAGAAGGATTTTCCCGTATCTAAATTGATGATTGATCGTGAACCCCGAATGTGTCTTCCCCAAGTCTCTCACTCCCAATGTCTGGATAGTGCGTCCCAGATGATTTCTTTGTCAGAATCTGATGAGGAACTAGGAAAAATATGCACTTTTCCTTCCTCTCAACTGGGTTGAAGGGGAATCTCTGAAATCTCCCTGAAAGGAACAAGTCGATCCATTGAACCTCCTTAGAAGCTGTGCCCTCACCCTGAATAAGTGCATCCTTGCTGCTGGAATCTATGTAAATGATGTTGAAGAATGATGAAAGACCTGTGTGATCTTCCCAGTGACTAGGGCGTGTATCTCAATACCGAAATTAGATAACTGATGTCTTCCTCCTGGAATCCACTGAACTCCTGAGATGTGCCTCTCTCCTCAATGACAAGTCAAAATATACATAATGATGAATTAGGTCGCTGAACCTTCTCTTATAGCTTCCCGAAACCCTAATTCGTTGTTGACTTCTAATTTTAGCTCGTTTGCTCTATTTTTAGCTCAAATTGTCTTAAAAGAACTTTTAGCCACATTTATCTCAATGTCACTTTCTGAATATAACACCTTTGACTGGAGTGACCTCTAGCAACCCTGTTTACCCCTTTTTGGCCCTGACTATAGTCTAACAGGGTGGTTTAGACCATTAAGACTCCTCTCTAGAGCTCCTATTTGGAAAGGGACATTGCAACTTGGGCCTTAAATGATATTGATCCAACTCTATGATGTAAAGGGGTGTTTGATGGATATGCCTCAATCCTTTCCTTTTCTTCTTCCTTTGGATCTTCAAAAACCTCAAATATGATATTGGAAAGATGTATGGGTTAGACTGGGACATTTTCATGATATGTGTCCCCTTGGAATATCTATTCCTATGCCTTCTAGATATATTCTTAAAAGATTCTTTCTCTATTTCATTGGATGGATTTTGAGATTGTTTTGGGGGGCATTGGATTTCTTAGGTTCTTAGGAAGATCTTTGCAAAATTTTCTTACTCATGAAAAGTATTGCATTTGAAAGGGATATTCTCATAGTATAGGGTTTGAAAATGGATCCATCCCTCCATATTGATTTTTACGACTTTCACAAGGCCCTTTTCTAGATCGATTTCCACACAATTTCTAGCACAAAAATAAATATTTCCTTTTGGCATAGCTCAATCAATATAATAGCCTAGCTTGTCTCCAATGTCTCTAAGAATGGATTCATCACAAAAAATTATGGAGAGGTATGGCATCATAACCCACATAAGGTCACTAGATATCTCCATATATGGATCATATTCTAAGGTCCATTGGGAGAGAATATTCGCTTGGAACCCATGAAAAAAGGTTCCAATTTGAAGATTGGATCCATCTCCTCCTTGCTAATAAATAAAAATAGAAAAAATCCTTGACCATAATCATGTAGATAAACTAAACCAACCAGAAGAGAGAATACATCATTAAACATAAAGTAGACAATGACAGTCACACGCAGTACACAAAGATTTACCCTGGAAACCCTTAACCAGGAAAAACAACAATGCTTTAGTGACTACTACTCCTTGTTGTCTTATTCATTCAGTGAATAAAGAGTTACATGACTAACTTTGATACACACATAAGAACAATTCATCATCCTAATATCTTTCTTTACCACAAGAACAACCCTATATCCAATTTGGCTTACATCTTCATGACAAATGCTCTCTTACAAGGAATAATTACAACATTCTCTCTTAAACTAAGAGTTTACAACAAAAGAGTCAGACAATATTACATAATTCACTATTTGTATACATATACAACATGTAAAATGCTAATTGGTGGGATCTAAAAAGGTTATAGATCCATGAAGATGATTGGCTGCAATCCCATGAATCTTGGGATTCTATTACAGGTTTCAACCACCAGTACTCTAATACAAATTGGCTATGAACTAGTTGACTACCATTCAGATACCAATCGACCATCCATTCGATCTCTTGTTGGTTAAACTTTCAACCTCTAGTCAGATACTAGTCAACTTATACATTCAAACTAATTTTCAACCATCGACTTGACCTAACTGTCCATTCAATTCATCCCCTAGTCGATTATCCTCTACTAGTCAATGAGTTCGATCGAGTTTCCACTGCAAAGAATATAACAACCTAACATTGTCCTACTTGTTGTCTTGTTTGCAGAGACATGTGAAATTGGAATTTATTCAATTACCCAGGGTAGTAATTCCCATTGCATATCTACACCAAGAGAACTTCATTGCACTCACAAACTTGGTCAAAGACTCTACACTATTTTCCAAAGTGTTTACCTTCTCCTACAATAACTTCTTGTTTTCCACCATGTCTCTCACAAAATGGTATTGTACATCAATATGCTTCATCCTGGAATGGTAATATAGGTTATTTTCCAAGAAAAGTGCACTATGAGTGTCACAATCCTTGAACACATTCTATGCATCTGAACTGATTCCTTGATTACATGGGTGGCTGCCATGTATTTAGCATTTTTGTCGACAAGGATAAAAATTCATGTATTTTACTTATCCAACTGATTTCTCCATCGAACATATTAAAAACATATGTGCTAGTCGACCTTCGGGAATTGAGATCTCCAACATAGTAGGCATTGACAAAGACATGTACATTCACTTCCCTATCAATTTCAGGTTTCTCTTGGTAACATATTGCATACTATGTTGTTCCCACAAGTACCTGGACACTCTCTTGAAAACAATCCAGATCTCTTTCCCAGGTGTCGACATGTACCTTCTCAATATTCCCACTACATGGGAAATATCTGGTCGAGTGAATACCATTGCATATATCAGACTACCAACAACACTAGCATAGGGAACACATGCCATGTAGTCTATTTATTCTTGTGTATTTGGAGTCCCAGAGATAATTTTAAGGATGAAAATTTATCTTAGAATGTAGAAACTTTGGCGAATCTTAATAGTCCTTAATATGCAAAGTATAAAATGTTTGACGACAATTTTGTTTGAATATTCAAATTTCTATAAAATTTGGGCTATTTTTGAGGTAAAATAATTTTATTCTATAGAATTTGGGTGAATCACTTTTAGAAAAAATGGAAATTGGCGAATCTTGTTTTTGGAAAAAGCATGGAAAATTATCCCATGGGCGATATATAGCCCAAGAAATTTTCCCTTCTTTGGACATTGTTCAATAGTTATTTGTACCTCTATAGGAATAGGTACTTTGATAGGTTTGCACTCCTTCATGTTGAAACATATTAAGACAATTTCAACGTACTTCCATTGATTTAACTACAATTTTCTAACTATCTGATCTCTCTTAATCTCCATTCCCATAATGAACTTACCAACATTGAAATCCTTCATGTCAAAATTGGAGGATAGTTGCATATTCACCTTATTTATAGTATCAATGTTGTTTCCAACCAGCAACATGTCATTGACATACAATTCTACATAGAAGAAACAACCTCCTTCTTTCTTAGAATATACACAATGATCAACCTTGCTTCTCACAAATCCCAATCCAAGAATGTATGTGTCGAAATTTTGATACCACATCCTTGGTGATTTCTTTAGACCATGAATGGATTTTTTCATCTTGCACACTATCTCTTTCTTTCCCTTTACTGCAAATCCTTCATGTTATTTCATGTAGATTTCTTCTTCCAAGTCCCCATGTAGGAAAACTGTCTTCAAATCGATTTACTCTATCTCAATATCAAATGTTGTAGCCAAACACATTAGTTCTCTAATGGAAGATAATTTTGCAACAGGAGATAAATATCACCAAATTTGACTACCTTGACTTGGGAGTACCCTTTCTCTACCACTCGAGATTTGTAATTCTCGACTTGACTTGTTGCATTCAAATTTTTCTTGAACACCCACTTTAGACCAGTGATTTTTCTTCCATTAGGTAGCTCAACTAAATCCCATGTCTCATTCTTATGCAAGGATTCCATTTCATCAACCATGGCCTCCTTATAGATTCTACCCTCTATCGAGTCGACTACCTCATTGACTGACCTAGGATCATTATAAATGGAAGATAACAAAAATGTGAAACAAAAATAAAGTGGACTATACCTTTCAAATTGTTTCATTACTTATCTATACCTCATTGCAACCAACGTCTATAGTTCCACCTCTTCATCTGATTCAATCGACTCATCTGAATCATGTTCCTCATTCCTTATCTCAAACATTAATTCCTCTATTTCTTTCTCCCTTTGATTATCTTCAATATTGGAAATACCTTCAACTTCCTTGAAGGTCACATATTGATTATAAACTATTTTCCTCATCACCATATCCCAAAACTCATATCCTTTCATTCCATCCTTGTAACCAATGAAAATACACTTGACTACCTTATTGTCTAACTTGTTCCTCTTTTCCTTGGGAACATGCAAAAACACATCATTTTATCCCCTAGCCTAAGGATAACTAAGGAGATCACGTCTCAAGGCCCATAGGTTCTAGACATGGAGTACCAAGAGACAGACAACTTGGGAATGGCCCCTCTTTTCTTCAGTGGAGTCCATTCATCACCAACAGAAGTATCCATCCCACTAGCTTAGTCCTCAAGTAGAGGTGGGTATTTCTCCATGAGGTAATGAGTCTGGGTATCATGGTATGTATCACTTTGATTTTTTAAGTACATGAATATGTTGTTTTGAATCCTTCTTCATTTCATGATGTTTTCTTGGAAATTATGCTCTTTTCCTCGTTTATACCTGGAAGGGTAACACAGTGCCCTAGTAAGTTGTTTCCTTTTAGGATGGGATGCTACTGGATGGGTCTATGAAAATTCATTGTCTGTTCCCTCCATACTTACCAATGTCCATCCGTATCCGTTCCATCCCCCCTATCTTGTTTTTGGAATTGGGATTGGTTACTCTAGGAAGGATTATACCTTACCTTGTGGCAAGAAGGGGATAAAGGCACAGAGGGTAAAAGTAGTTGGAAAGAGTTAAAATCCAATGTTGAAACCTTTGAGATGGTTCACAAAGGGATCCTTGAGAAACCTGTGCAAATCTTCTCAGTGATGGGTATTCTATATGTATTAATTCCCTCAATTAAATTGTCAACCCGAGGTAAGTAAACTTAGAGTTGTGGCATTGTATGAGCCAAGGAATAAAATCTAATGGAAGGATTGTCTAACTAAGGAGATGGTCTACCCTAGGGCGATATCAATACTCTATCCAATTTACAATTCTACTTTCTAAAGAGATGACTTTTCAAATCTAGTTAATTAGCAAATTCTATGTAAAGCAACCTTCAATTAATGAGTTTCAAGTAATTCTAGAATTATGAACTATTTACCCTAAGTAACCTTAAACAATGAGCTATGGACTATTTCTGAATAAGAAAATAACAAACAATCTATTTCAAAGCTAGTTAATCTATTCAATCTCTTTTTAAATAAGCAACACCAAGCAATCTATTTCTGAATTATTTGATCTATCTATCTCTGAGAAAGTAAGTAATAAAGTAAACAATTACTCTATAAAAACTATTTTGACAAGTGAACTCTATTCTTAAAAAGAACTCATAACTATTTCTATCTTGCAAAGAATAAATTTTAATCTACTTAACCAAAAATAAAAATGTTATGACTGTATTCAAATTCTAATTGATCAAAACTATTTCTATCTTGCAGTAAAAAGAAGGAAAGTATTCAAAGGTGATGATTATGTTTTCGGTGTTGAATAACATCACGATGGCATATGATTATTAGTTACAGTGCAAGTGGAATTAATTCAATGCTGACTTCTACAGAGAAATGGAAAGTATGGATAAGGCAATCTATAGAGATTTTTTCCATCATAGAAGCAACACTAAGTATTTTGGAATCCATGTGATCTATAAACATTGTACATCAATCATCAACTGCTAAAAAGCACTCTACTTGAAATCACTAACTCAAACAAAGCTATAAACTCATAAACTCATAATTAAAAATTTTAATTCAAATTCACTCTGTGCAAACCTCTAACTCTCAACCAATGCCAACTAGAAATTACAACTCAAATTCATAACTGAGATTTCATAATATAAAATGAACTAATATATCATTAAAAATCATACTTCAAAATCAACCAAAATGCTATTAAAAATCATAATCCAAAATCTATTTCTATCCTATCATGCTGAAACAATATTAATGAATGAAACAATCCTATATAGAGTAATTGAAGTTGCAATTAAACCTATCTAAGTTAAAACTATCAAAACTTAAAACAACTAATCTGTCAAAGCTACAAATAAACCAATCTAAATTAATACTCTGTCAAAATTATCAAACTAAAGTAATTAATCTATCAAGACTTCAATGAATCTATCTAAATTAGTATCATGCAGGATAACTTATAGCTAGGAATAAAAAGACATAACATTACAATTAACCAACTCCTACAACCTACAAACAAGATATAATCACTAACACATAACCATGGACGTCCCTCTATGATATACACAATTCAATCAAACAATCTTCAATTAAGGAAAACATAATTACATAAGCAATTTGTAATTAACATAGACACACATCAACAATTAAAATTGAGAAATTCATACAACAAAGAGACAATTTTGAAATCTAAGTAAGCAACAAGATGAACACAAATATGTATTGATATGCACAATCACCCAGACCACTGGTGGGACCCCCAATAGGTCTTGGCAATACTCCACGGGAAAATGCAGATGCTAAATCAACACAATACTGTAATTAAGCATAAAAACATAGTATAGAACAAAATCGATGATAATGTCTGTATCAAACAATAAAATTTTGTCTTTCAATCATGCCATAGGTAGTGGTATTTATAGGTGATTAGAGCTTGAGAGGTCGACCACTGGAAGGGTCGACCTCCTATAAAAATAGTAAAATCATTCAATGAGTTCTAACAACAACATTTTATAACAATCTTATGAGCCACTCAACGATCGTTGCAACTACCCAATACGAGGTGTGTCAAGCTCTATAGTTGGAGAGAACGAGGGGGCACAAAACCCAAATCCTCGATTCGTCCATCAAAGGTTGCTAATGTACCAACTGCCAGCTTCAATGCGCTCCGAGTGTCGGATCGCATGCCAGATGGAGTGTCGGATTGCATGCTAGATCAAGCACTGAACAAAGTGTCGGATGAGGTACCTGATGGAGGATCAGATTGCGATTTATCCATGTTGCAATAAAACCATACGTTAGATCTTCATAAAAATTTAACTGAGCTAAATAGATCACAAAATCATTGCAAAAATATCAATTATACATACCTGGTGCGAATTCATGGTGAATTGATATATAAACCTTTGAGAATCATTAAAAATGTCTAAATGAAGCATAGCATATGTAATATCATATGCAAAAATGATTTGATCATCGAAATAAAATAATCAAAACATGAACCCACCATTACATGCACGCCTATCTGTGTCAAAATGGACACCAAATGGTCCATCATGACAACTTCATAGGATTCCTGGTATCTCATCTTCTCGAAAACATCTACGAATAATCAAGTCTGGTCCAGTACGAAAAAGGTCATGGCCAACCCAAGAGTAGTTATCACTTTGCGTGATAATTCTATGCTTTTCATGAGGTGACAAATGAGTTGGTAACTTCCGAGTAGCCAAATAATTTTCCATGTCGACAAACCATTGGGTATTTACATAGAGGTCAAAGAGATGCTCATGGTACATCATTGACCAGGTCTTGTATACCTTGTTAGGGAATAAATAATTATCCTTCCTGGATGGATATAGCAGGTATAACCAAATTCTCATAGCACCAGAGGATCATGACAAGACTACTTTCACTTGTCCTTGGGGCACCTATGCCTATATGGTCTTACCATTTGGTTTGTGTAATGATCCTGCCACATTTCAACGAGCAGTACTAGGGATATTTACTGACCTTATTCATGATTATGTGGAAGTATACATGGATGAATTTACAGTATATGGAAATACTTACGAGGAATATAATCTAAAGAAAATCCTTATCAGATGTCAAGAAATGAACCTATCCTTAAGTCATGAAAAATGTAAAATGTTGTTGATTGAAGGGGTAGTATTAGGAAATCATGTTTCATCTGAAGGGATTAAAGTGGATCCTACTAAGATTGAGGTAATCGTTAAACTTCCACCCCCCATGACTCAAAAAGAGGTAAGAATATTTCTTGGACATGTCAGATACTACCGACGATTTATTGAGAATTTCACAAAGATTGCTACACCCATGTTTCGATTACTGATAAAAGATGTTGATTTTCTTTGGAGTGAATATTGTTAGACCTCCTTTGAAACTCTAAAATCTAAATTATTTGTGGCACAAGTTCTTAGGGGACCTAATTGGGCCCTTCCATTTCACATATCCATTGATGCCTCTGATACTACAATAGGATGAGTGTTAGGGAAAAAATAATACCATCAGTCATATGCCATTTATTTTGTGAGAAAGAACTTGTCCCCTACCGAGTTAAACTTTACAGTTACCGAAAAGTAATTCTTGGTAGTTGTCCATGCCATCAATAAATTTCTCCATTATATCACAGGGTACAAAGTATTTGTACATACATACCACTCTTCCATTAGATTTCTCATGAATAAACCCATTACCAATGGTCGAGTGCCTAGGTGGGTCCTGTTATTGCAAGAGTTAAATATCACTATCCTTGACCAACCTGGAAAGGAGAACTTAGTATCTAATTTTATTTCATGCATTAAACATGAGGGTGATGATATTCCTGTTGATGATAGTTTTCCAGATGAGCATCTCATTTCCCTCTCTATAAATACCCCATGGTTTGTAGACATGGAAAATTATTTGGCTACTAGGAAGTTACCAACTCATTTTTCACCTCATGAAAAACATAGAATTATCACGCAAAGTGATAACTACTATTGGATTGGCCATTCCCTTTTTCGTATTGGACCAGACTTGATTATTCATAGATGTGTCCGAGAAGATGAGATACCAGAAATCCTACGAAGTTGTCATGATGGACCATGTGGTGGCCATTATGACTATTACTACCTTGGAGGAATAATGTTCCATGTCTGAAAACCATGGGGTATTTACAGAGAGGGAAAAAATATGCTCATCTGGAAAACTATCATCAACATGAATATCATCACCCTCATGTTTAACGTGTGAAAGAAAAATCAACTACTAATTTCTCCTTTCCAGGTCGGTCAAGGACAATGATATTGAACTCTTGCAATAACAAGAGCCACCTAGTCACTTGACCATTGGTAATGGGTTTATTCATGAGAAATATAATGTCAGAGTGGTATGTGCATACAAATAATTTGTATCATGTGATACAATGGTGAAATTTATTGATAGCATGGGCAACTGCCAAGAATTCATTTTCGGTAAATGTATAGTTTAACTTGTAAAGGGACAAGTTCTTTCTCACAAAATAAATGGCATAGGATTGATAGTATTCTTTCTTCACTAATACTCATCCTATTGTAGTGTCATAGGCATCAATGGATATGTAAAATGGAAGGGCCCAATTGGGTCCCCTAAGAATTGGTGCCACAAATAATTTACCTTTTAGAGTTTCAAAGGTGGTTTGACACTGGTCAGTCCAAAGAAAATCAACATCTTTTATCAACAATCCAAGCATGGGTGCAACAATCTTTGTGAAATTCTCAATAAATCGTCAGTAGTATTTGGAATGTCCAAGAAGGCTTCTTACCTCTTTTTGAGTCTTGGGGGGTGGAAGTTTGACGATTACCTCAATCTTAGTAGGATCCACTTTAATCCCTTTAGATGAAGCATGATGTCCGAAGACTACTCCTTTAGTCAACAACATTTTACATTTTTCATGACTTAAGGACAGGTTCATTTCTTGACATCTGATAAGGACTTTATTTAGATTATCTAGGGCTTCCTGGTAAGTATTTCCATATATTGTATAGTATTCCATGTTTACTTCCACACAATCATGAATAAGGTCAACAAACATCCATAGTACTGCTTGTTGAAATGTGGCAAGATCATTACACAAACCAAATGGTAAGACCCTAAAGGCATAGGTTCCCCAAGGACAAGTGAAAGTAGTCTTGTCCTGATCCTTGGGTGCTGTGAGAATTTGGTTGTACCCGCTATATCCATCCAGAAAGGAGAAGTATTTCTTCCCTGACAAGGTATCCAAGACTTGTTCAATGAAGAGAAGGGGAAAATAATCCTTTAGAGTGGCCTTATTAAGTTCCCGGAAATCAACACAAATTCTCCATTTCTTGTTACTTTATTTGGAACCACTACAAGAGGGGATACCCATTTACTGTCAAAGATTGGATACATAAAGCTGGCATTCAATAGCTTATGCATCTCTTTTTTTACTATATGCTTGAGTGTCATGTTCATCCTCCTCTAGGGTTTCCTAACAGGTGTTACTTCTTCCAGGGTATATATGTGATGAATGAATGTGTTAGGGTGTATACCCTTCATATCAGTGTATTCCCAAGAAAATGCCCTTGATTTTTCTTTTAAGGACATTTACTAACTGTTTTTGTTGATCTGCATCTAGTCTGGAATTTATATGTAGGAATTTCCCTGAACTAATCTCATAGGGCATGCTATGAGATGTGGTAGACTCATCTATCTCAAAAATAAAACATGTCGAAGAAAAATTTGATGGGTCCAACTGTTCATGAAATTTTTTCCCAAACATGTACTCAAATTGGGGAAAATATTGTGGAAAATCAACACACGTGATAGCATAAATAAACTAGTTTAGCACATTTTTTGTTGTTTTCTCCTGAAGTGCCCAGAAATGATCACTCAAAAACATAGGCTCTTCCCAGTTACCATTCTCATATGGACATTCAAGCCACCATATATTCTCCATGATAGGTTGAGCTGGTGGGTATATGGTAAGCTTATGTATAGAAAGTCCATTTGAGATGGTCATTTCACCTTCTCTACAGCCAATAAATGCATTGGTTCTGGCCAACCAAGGTCTTCCCAAGATAATGGGATGCCCTTTAGCAGGATCATTTGAATGAATGACAAGAAAGTCTACTGGGTATTCCCATGAGGCTAATGTAACTATGATATCATCCAATATTCCTTCAGGTATAACCTTTGTCTTATCTGCTAATTCCAAAATAGTTGGGGTAGGTCTAAGAAGAGGTTTTAATTGTAATTCCTCCAAGGTAGTAACAGTCACAACATTAATGGTTTCCCCTAGGTCTATGAGAGTGTTTCCAATGGTAACCTTATTAATGGTTATTGTTACTACGGGGCTTCATGGGTTCCCATAATTTGCGACCCTAGGCTACTCTGACATGTATTCAAAGAATTCTCCTATCAAATGTACCGTTGGAGGATCCTTTTGCTTCCTACATGGTTTCTTGATACACAATTATTTGACCACCTTACTGTAAATTGGAATGTCCTTTATGGCTTGTAACAAGGGAATTTTGACACATATATTCTTCAATTCATTTAAAATGTCAAATTCCAGTCGAGTCGTAAGTTTCGCAATCCCTAATCTTTTTGGATAAGGAGGGGATTTTGTAATATGCGAAGATTCATTTGGGGGAAGCTTTGGTTCCTGGTCTTTAGGAATGATAACATCGTCCCACTTAGTTTCATCCATGGGTTGTTCAGGAGTTTCATCTTATTCTTCTTCCCAGATGACTACCGAATGCCTCTGTCTATCCAAAAATTTTCCTGACCTTAGTTGAATCTCATGTATTGGAACAAGAGAAATAACATATGTCGGGAAGGTTTGCATCTCAAAATTGTGAATAGGTTGAGTTGGTTTGTTATTCGGGTTGGGAACTGGTTGTGCCGGTAATAATGTCGGTCTTGGGGAGATTGTATTATGATATTGTTGGGGTTATTGTGGAATAAGAGGTAAAGGTGGGGGAACAAAACCTAGAAAAAGTTTCTATATGTTCGGTGGAAACTAGGGGTAAGGATCAGTGGGCATAGGGAAAAATGGAGCTTGAGTGTTTCCTTGGGTATTTACTCCTCTCCATCCTTATAGCCAAGGGTGGTGATACTGTGGAGACCAATTTTTCCAATTCGGTCATTTCCACTATTGAGGTTATTGATAATAGGGTGGAACTTGAGGTTGTAGATCCTGGTATGTAGGTTGAATCCTAGGATTCCATGGCCTCCTAGGTGCATAAGAGGATTCCCCGGGATCCCCACTTCTGTAAATGGATAATAAACCAGGAAGTGATGGGAATTTTTCAGTTGGATGGTCTTCAGTGCAGAAGCCACAAACTGAAATGTTGTCTAATGGGCATTCCCTTGAGGAATTATTCTTCCTGCATCTTGGACAAAATATGCACATTGTTGCATTATCCTCCTCCCATTTCTTTTTAATCTTTATGGTGTCCAAATGGGAACCTATTGTACTTAAGATATCGGTTTTGAAGTTCTCCAATAGGTTTCCTATCTCTACCCTTGTGATACCACCTTAATTAAATTTTTTTAGGTTTTTACTATAAGGATCCCAAACACTCTTCCCAGTTTTGGCTCTACTCCTTGAGTAATTTATACACATTTCACAGATTTCAGTAAATGGTTTATGGGAGATATCACCTGATGCCATCAGGTTAAGTGTTTCTAGGTATTATTTTGAAATTCCTTTAAGGAAAAGAGTCCTGACTACATCATCTGGGAGTTCATGGTATTTCAATTTCTGTGTGATATAAGCAAATCATTCCATGTAATCCTCGATATTCTCATCCTCTAACTGTTGGATTTTAAAAATATCATTACAAGAATCCTTGGATTTGTTGTAGTCTTGGTATTTTTTAAGAAATATATCTTTCATGTCTTCCCAATACCTAATACTAGACTCTCCCAACCCCATGAACCATCTTAGTGTAGAATCCTTGAGGGTGGCAAGAAAAAGTTTTAATTTGTGGGCATCTTTCAAGTAGTTGTAGATCCTACACAAGATGTCAAACTAAAATAGGAAGGTATTTGGGTCTTCACTACTTTTACCATAAAAGGTGGGTAGTGCAGAGAGTGGAATGTTCTTCATGTTGACATTTTGTGTGGTATCCAAAATTGGAAACCCGAAGGTGGTTTCCATTTGGTTTCCAAATTATTCTCCCTCATCGTGTCTTACATGGTTGTGATCCTCCTGATCAACCATACTGATTTGGTTTACAAAGAGAGAGTACCTAAATGGTTTTATCCTTGAAGAGAAAAAAGTATCCCAAAGTTCTTTTCCAGGAAAGGTACCCCTTCAATGGGAATATTTATCTACTGTTTGGATTTTCGGGACCTTACTCGAGCCTGTTGAAACTATTAGTGCCAAAGTTTCTGTTTCAACTTGGGAAATAATTATATTGGATGAACTGCCAAAGAGAGAACTCACATGTTCAAGGTCAATGATATCTACAAAGTTAGAGTCCCCTGATGGTGGTGAAAAAAAAAAGGTTGTGTTGGTTGATTTTGATGAAGGCCTGAGTGGTCTTACCTCTTGTACCACTACTGTTGATGTTTCATTTTTTTTCTCTATAGTGCTCTCAGTTTTGGTCTCTTCATAGACTGCTTTATCTCGTTGGGTTGAGATAACCCCTATTTACCAGTATCGATCTGTGAAGTTTATGGGTGGAGTGTTACTTCCTCCAAAAAGGTCAGAAGGAACCTTGATCAGAAGTTTTGGTTTGGTTTTAATGTATCTGCCCTTTGGGTCCCTAGGTTTGTTCATGAAAGAAATAAAAAATAAAAACTACAATTGGGTTTGGGGGAACCTGCTATAACAGATGCGTAGGTTCTTACCTCTTGTCTTAAATTTCCCTTGCCACCAAACTAATGCTAAGGTTTAGAAATGATCTACTTCCTAACTACTTCCTACCTTAAGACAACTCCCCGACAACGATGCCAAAAATGATGGGTATTCTATATGTACTAATTCCCTCAAATAAATTGTGTACCTGGGGTAAGTAAACTTAGATTTGTGGCATTGTATGAGCCAAGGAAAAATGTCTAAAGGAAGCATTGTCTAACTAAGGAGATGGTCTACCCTAAGGATCGACACGCTATCCAATTTACAATTCTACTTTCTAAAGAGGTGACTTTTCAGATCTAGTTAATTAGCAAATTCTATGTAAAGAAACCTTCAATTAATGAGCTTCAAGTAATTATAGAATTATGAACTATTTATCCTAAGTAACCTTAAACAATGAGCTATGGACTATTTCTAAACAAGCAAATAACAAGCAATTTATTTTAAATCCATTTAATCTATTCAATCTCTTTTTAATTAAGCAACAACAAGCAATCTATTTCTGAATTATTTAATCTATCCATCTCTAAGCAAGTAAGTAAGCAAGTAAACAATTACTCTATCAAAATTGTTTTGACAAGTGAACTCTATTCTTAAAAAGAACTCATAACTATTTCTATCTTGCAAAGAATAAATTTTAATCTACTTAACCAAAAGTAAAAGGGTTATGACTGTATTCAAATTCTAATTGATCAAAACTATTTCTATCTTGCAGTAAAAATAAGGAAAGTATTCAAAGGTGATGATTGTGTCTTCAATGTCGAATAACATCACGATGACATATAATTATTAGTGATAGTTCAAGTGGAATTAATTCAATGTTGACTTCTATAGAGAAATGGAAAGTATGGATAATGAAATATATAGAGAGTTTTTCCATCATAGAAGCAACACTAAGTATTTATGGAATCCATGTGATCTCTAAACATTGTACATCAATCATCAACTGCTAAAAAGCACTCTATTTGCAATCACTAACTCAAATAAAGCTATAAACTCATAAACTCATAATTAAAAATCTTAATTCAAATTCACTTTGTGAAAACCTCTAACTCTTAACCAATGCCAACTAGAAATTACAACTCAAATTCATAATTGAGATTTCATAATCTAAAATGAACTTATCTATCATTAAAAATCATAGCTCAAAATCAACCAATATGTTATTAAAAATCATAATCCAAAATCTATTTCTATCCAATCATGTTGAAGCAATATTAACGAATGAAACAATCCTATAGAGAGTAATTGAAGTTGCAATTAAACCTATCTATGTTAAAACTATCAAAACTTAAAACAACTAATCTGTCAAAGCTACAAATAAACCAATCTAAATTGATGCTCTATCAAAATGATCAAACTAAAGTAATTAATCGATCAAGACTTCAATGAATCTATCTAAATTAGTATCCTGCAGGGTAACTTATAGCTAGGAAGAAAAATACATAACAATATAATTAGCCAGCTCCTACAACCTGCAAACAAGATATAATCACTAACACGTAACCATGGATGTCCCTCTATGATATACACAGTTCAATCAAGCAATCTGCAATTAAGAAAAACAAAATTAGATAAGCAATTTGTAATTAACATAGACACACAACAACAATTAAAATTGAGAAATTCATATAGTAAAGAGACAATTTCAAAATATAAGTAAACAACAAGATGAATGCAAATATGTACTGATATGCAAAATCACCTAGACCACTGGTGGGAACCCCAACGGGTCGTGGCAACACTCCATAGGAAAACACAGATGCTAAATCAACGCAATAATGTCATTAAGCATAAAACAAAGTATAGAACAAAATCGGTGATAATGTCTGTATCAAACAATAAAATTATGTCTTTCAGTCATGTCATAGGTAGTGGTATTTATAAGTGATTACAGCTTGAGAGGTTGACCACTGGAAGGGTCGACCTACTCTAAAAATAGTAAACTCATTAAATGAGTTCTAACAACAACATCTTTTAACAATATTGTGAGCCACTCAACGATCACTGCAACTGCCCAATCCGATGTGTGTCGAGCTCTGTAGCTGGAGGGCATGAGGGGGCGCAAAACCCATATCCCTGATTCATCCATCAAAGGTTGCCAATGTACCAACTGCCAGCTTCAATGTGCCCTGAGTGCCAGATCGCGTGCCAGATGGAGTATTGGATCGCATGACGGATCAAGTGCAGAACATAGTGCTAGATGTGGTACTGGATGGAGGATTAGATTTTGATTTCACCCTGTTGAAAGAAAACCATACATTAGATATACATAAACATTTAGATGAGCTGAATTGATCACAAAATCATTGCAAAAACACCAATTATACATACCTAGTGCAAATTCATGGTGAATTGATACATAAACCTTTGAGAATCCTTCAAAATGGATAAATGAAGCATACCATATGTAATATCACATGAAAAAAGGATTTGATCATATAAATAAAATAATCAAAACATGAACCCAATACTCAATAAGAAAAGGGGACCGATAAGATACATAAATACTCAAGGTACTAGTTGATGGATAGGAGGTCTCATCAAGAGCCGACTTATTATGACCATGGGCATGTAGAGGTATGACACTACCACCTATGTGGTCACCAAACTATGGTAGTGGCTCTTGGTGGCATAGCCAAGAGAAAGGGGGTCTCATAATGAGCCAAACTTCTCATTTCTATGAAATGTTTGCAGATAGCATTTCCACCTCTAGTCATTAAGCCAGGACGGTGGCCCTCAACTATTCCCTTGAAGCACAAAAGAAAAATATCAAAATAAATAAAGATAAGAATAAAAGTCAATGAATGGGATAGGAAACAATTTCATTTATGACAAGGTTCAACTTTCCCTCTACAAAGGCACCCACATGTAAGAATTTACATTTCCATGTTATTGCATGCACCCCATGCCCAAATACTTACCCTATGCCACTTCATACACTTACATGACTTGGATTAGATCCCACCTGGGAAACACCCCAAAATTAAGAGAGGTTAGCCCAATAGGACACCCCGAGACCTTCTCCAAACCTAACTTGTCAAGTTGCATAACTTGTTTGGACAAAGAAGTGCGTGGAAGAATTTCAAAATCTTAAAGAGTTGTTGATGAAAGCACCAATACTGAAGTTCCCCGACATGGACAAGGAATTATTGGTATGTACAAACACATCCAAGGAATGTTTAGGAAGATTTTTTATGCAAGACAGTCGACTAATCGCTTACATTTCAAACATGAGGAGAACTATGAAACACACGACTTGGAGTTATTAGCAATTGTATATGCCTTGAGAGTGTGGAGAAATTATCCGATTGGACAAAAATTTGAATTAAAGATAGATCACTGTGGATTGCAACATATATTTACATAGAGCGACTTGAAGGCGCGACAGAGGAGTTGGTCATAATTACTTAGTGAATACGACTTTGAGATTACTTACATTAAAGGAATAATGAATAGAGTAGTAGATGCGTTGAGTCAGAGACCATGGATATTCTCAGTAATACCTCTTAAGACAAATCTGCGAGAAAATATTCTAGCTCTACAGTTTGACGATGATTGGTACAAGGAAGTTAAGGCTAATACTAGACAATATACCATGATCGTACCAAAGTTTGAAGGTTATTCATTGGACAATGACAGATTTTTGAGATTTAATGGAAGAATTTGTGTACTGCCTAAAAACGAATTATGAAGTTTTATCTTGAGTGAAGTGCATCGAGCAGTGTACATGGCTCATCCGGGAGTCATGAAGATGAAGAAAAACCTTAAGCCTTTATTCTCCTGGAAAGGATTGAAAGCATACATAGTTAGTTACATGGTGAGATGTCTAGAATTTCAACAAGTGAAGGTTGAACATAGACATCCAATAGGATTGTTACAGCCACATGGTATTCCTAAATTGAAATGGGAGGTCATTTCGATGGATTTTATCATTGGATTTCCATTGACAACAAGGAAACACGATTCAATTTTTGTGGTAGTTGAAACTCTCACGAAGAGTGCACACTTTATTCCAATACGTATGACGTATCAGGTGGTAGACATATCTAGAGTATTTTTTAGTGAGATTGTGAGATTACACGGTGTACCAAGAAGGATCATATTAGATTGAGGATTGATGTTTACAGGAAAATTTTGGACCAGTTTCCAAGAGGCCTTGGGAACGAATTGCGCAACTTAATTTTAGTACAACATATCACCCTAAGAGAGATGGACAAACAAAGAGAAAGAACCAAATTTTGGAGGATATGTTGCGTATGTATGTAATTTACCAAGAAAAGAATTGGGAAGACTTATTTCCATTTGAAGAGTTTTCATACAACAACAACTACCAGAGTACAATTAAGATGGCACCGTTTAAATTTATTTACGAGAGACCATGTCGGATGCTATTGAGTTGGGATCGACTTGAGGATAGGGTCCTAGTAGGACTAGAAGTAATCCAAGAAATGGAAGAACATATGAAATCGATAAGATAGAGGATTAAAGAAGCGTAGTATTGTCAGAAGAGTTATGTTGATGCACATCACGTTACCACAGTTATGAAGTTGGCGACATAGTTTTCATGTGGGTAAAATCGTACAAGAGTTCAATAAAGTTAGGAAAGGGCGATAAACTCTCTCCTAGGTTTGTGGGAGCTTTCTAGGTTGTGGAAAAGAAAGGACCCATGGCTTATCGACTGGCCTTTCATGATTCTTTGAGGCATGTGCATGTTTTTTTTCATGTATCTGTTTTGCAACATTATGTTTCTGATCCATCACATATGAATGACATGAGTTATTTGTAGGTGTCAGATGAGAGTTCTCTCATGGTAGAGACGTTCCACATTCTAGACCATCACATTCGATAGCTATGACATCGAATAGTCGATAAGGTCAAGGTCTAGTGGAACAACTATAGTCCACACTCGACTACCTGAGAGGACGCATATGAGATGTGTCAACAATTTCCTTACTTGTTTGATAGATTAGATATGTAGATCAATGACAGATACATTTATGTACTTTCATTTTGTATTGTACAAACTTCGGGATGAAGTTTAAAACAAGAGGGGGTTTATGTAACATCCCATTCTACTAAGCACACTTTTATTGAATTATTCTTTTAGGACACTTGCGTGCAAGTGATCCGGTTATGGTACATTGTGATTTCGTTTCGATTATGGGTTATACATGATGATGATGTAATGTGACTTATTTCTATTTTGATGTATATGTATTGGAATATGTTATTGATGAGTTTTCTTGAGTGTGCATGACACATGAAAGGTTATGGATGCTGATGGCATCATTGGAATTCCTTGGACTCTAGATTGAGTCAATGACTGGATTGTATTTTTTTGAGTATTTCATTTTATGAAAATGTGATATATGATTGAATTCAATATGATTTATGTATATGGATTATTGAATTTTTTTTTGTCAGTGGATGCAGGCTTGATGATGCTTTCTAATTCAACTCACATAAGGAGTAAAAGGGCCATGCACATAAACCAGACATTGAGGGATAGGTGTGGCAACGTCCCTTTCATAGCCTACTAGCACTCTCGTCATGACCTGAATGATAGGTTAACAATAACCTAGTTTGATAGGTCCATGATGTCATGAGGGAGGACTGAGATAGTCGTTCATGAATATTTCTAAGGGGCGCGCAATAAGGTAGAGTCCTTATTCCTTAGAATCCCTTAGTCTCTCACAAGGTCAGTCAAATGGAGTGTTGGCTCCAAGGGTCGGAAAAACTTTCAAAATTAGTCTAAGGCGAGTGGAACCCTTGGAGCACGGAGGTGCATCTTGAAGGGAATGTCATGTAAATAAAAACTTGAGTCAGTAAATCTAAGTGGCCTAGAAAACATTGAAATGATTGGACCTTGTCATAATAAAATAATTAATTAAAGAGTAAATTATTAATTATAAAACCTAACTCTAGTCTAATCCAAAGTATAAGACTAAGTCTAAGTCTAAATTTAAATAAAGGACTAAATGAATTATGACATAAGTTAAAATATTTGAGAATATAATCAAACTCTAGGAAAAAGGGGAATAAATTTAAAGGTTGGAAAATGCACATGTGTGCATGAAATTAATAAAATGAAATTTAAAAAATAGAAGAAATAATAATATGAGAAAATAGGAGTACACATTGAATAGAATATTGAGTCAACCTACAACTAGTCTAACTAGAAGAGGACTCTTAATCCAACTCTAACTGAGAACGAGTTAGGAGACACTCATTAAATGAAAATTTGGGGAACAAGGGGACAACTAAGAGAAAAAATAGGAACACAATGGGGAATGTGAGGGAAATTGGATTTTTAAGTAAAATAAAAATGGTAATTACTTGTGCAACTTGGGGAGAGTGTGACAAGTGTGTGGGTGTATAATCCTAATTAAATTAATTAAAAAGATAATTAATTTTGCATGAGGATATGTGTCATTGGGGATTTTTTCTATAAAATAAATGTGGTAGAAGGGAAAGGGATCTCACTTTTACTTGGTAAGGTTATGCTGCCAAAATTTTGTCGATTGTGTTTTACTTGTGAAAGTTGGGAAACCAATCTTGGAGAAAGAGTGGAATATCTTCCTTGCAAGACAAGCCTTGGAGCTATTGTTTGTTGGTTTCTTGTGTGTGGCCCCTTTGTGGATCAGGGGGCTAAGGGGGAAGAAGAGTACCCCTAGCATTGTCTGGGAGGTATCGGTGAAGTTTCAGTGATTAGCAAGCTAGAGTACAGAAGGAACACAAGTCTTGAAGGACACCATCAACTCTCAGTCTTCATTGGTTCTGGTATTTTAATTTTGAATTATATTGTAGTATGATAAAATTGTATATTATAATGGTTAAAGCAACTGCAAAATTTAATTAGAATTTCTTGAATCCAAATTGTTATTGTTTGTTGCCAACTAATGGTAGATATGATTCTTAGAGGATTTGATTTATGTATGAAATTTTATTGCAATTCCAATTGTGAACTTCGAAAGGTTTTGAAAATCCTATTGTGATTTTGAACCATCATTCGTATGGTATTTAAAAACAATAGTTTAAATGTTTATTTGAAATTTAAAAGTTCTTTGATTGGGTATCATGTTATATTTATGGAAACTAAAATATTGTATTGGTCATTGCCAATGTTAAAATTTAAAATTGTTGGATCGTTGAATTCTTAAAATGAAACTCGGAGTTTGAATATTTTATTGGAATCTATGTTACGATTCCAGAGTTTTGTTGTTGCGTCGCATCAGACTGTGATTTTTTTTTCTTCCAATTTGACATGCCCAGAAGGCTGCGATTCCATTACAGTTTAGGAATCTGATTATTGTATGGTCATTGTATGTTATATTGGAGGCGCGAGTTTTAAAAGTAGAATTCCTTGAAACTCTGTATAAATCAACCGATGTTCTGATCAATATTTCTTTGGATTCATTTGAAGGTCATTGCACCACCAAATTTTAAAGTTTTCGTTGTCACTGTAAATGGAATTACAATTATGATTATGTTTGTATGGTCGATGAAGTTTGAATTCAATTATGGAATTGTTAATTGTTGCTTAATCAATTGAGGATTGATCATCCTTAAGATCGTTATCTCTCTAGTGGCTTATGGAAAACCAGTACTTTGGATCCGTCGTTAGTTTAATTGTATTATTTTGTGTTTTCATTGAAAAATGTATTTGCAGTTTCGAAATTTAAAGATATGGGGTCGTTGCAAACTAAACAACGATCCGGAATTTTAGGAGCACACTTTTCGTTGTATATTAATTTGAATTCCTGAGTATGATTTATTATGATCGCCAATTTTATAAGGCATTTATTAGAATTCAAGTTAAAATGCCTCTGTTATATAATTCTCTTAATCAAGTTAATAATATCGTACTCTCCCTTACTCTTGTGAGTAATTGTACATAATAACAAGAGTTGTGTTTTATATAAGGCCTAGATCCACTACATATATCTCTATCCTCTCGGTTAAATTAAAGTTTAGTTGACCGCAAAATGGTTGTAGTGAACCCAAACTCTATCTGATATTTCTGGTGTTGAAGCGATATCATTGGATATCGTTTACTTATGTTCTTCGCACTGTGTTTGTTTGGTTTAGTCTTTAATTGTATCTCCTTTAACACTGTTAGTCCTTTGCCATATCTGAGTATGTTTTAGAAAGTGAACGAGTTTTTGGAATGGTAGTTTTAGTTACCATTCGCCAAGCTCTCCCTACCTACGTGTATTGATTTACCTTATCCCTATTCTCTATTTAGAACTCTCCTTTCCATCGGTTAAGAACCCTTTGGTCTTCGTTGAGTAGCAGAAGAAGCGTTGCTAGAACGTGAGTTATTAAACTTATGCTTGTAATTCTAATTCAAAACATCATTTGTCAACTCCTTGTTAGACATTGATATCTTATCCACCATAGGTAAACAATATCTTGTAACTATATCTATCTTGTTACTAGATAAACATTATATTAATCCCAAAGTTATATTTATAACTCCATTGTGAAGTGTTGAATTGTTGTAACTTCGAAGAATATTCTAATTATATTTGAGTTATTATATTATAGATCAAATACCCTTTTGTGGATTGATCATGTCAGGTCTTGTATAAGATCAAATCCCCTTTTGTGAATTGGACAAACCATATTTATATGGTGGTATTTGTAAAGTCATCCCCTAGTGTTTATAAAGTGGTTTTAACCACTTATAGAAGAAGTGGACCCTACCATGTGAAGAGACATAACCCTAGCACCTCCTCAACTAGTATTTATATGTGAGGATGGTGCGTCACTTACACACTCTCACACTCACTCATCTAGTGTGCATATATTGAAGGAAGTTGCAGTTGCAAGAGGAAGGAGAAGAGAGGCACATGCTCAGTCTTAGTTTATTCTTGGTGTTTTTGTCTTAGTCTTGTCATTGTATTGGAAATCTATTATTGAGGAAGTTTTTGTTGGGTTTTCTCCCCCATGAGGGTTTCCCAGGATAAAATTTTGTGTACCTTGTGATTGTGTTTCTTTCAGTGATCCTCTTTATGTTGTTGTTTTGGAAATGCATTTAATGCTCATGTAATTTGGAAACAATCTAATAACAACACTAAAACTTAACATGGTATCAGAGCTTGACTAAATATATCACCTTTCACTAGGTATCTAAAAACGTCATTATTGTCGTACAAGGAAATTAGGGATTTTTACTGAAGAGGAATTTGTTACAAAAAACTATCTTGGGAACTGCACCTTTCCCTAGTGCATCTTTTGGCAGCTTGAGAGAACTTTTTCAGTGGCCAGGTTCTCCAGAAAGTCAAAACCTAGTTTTGGTTGGTACTAGAAAACCAGGAAACCAGGACTCATACCAGAAGTACCAGTCTAGGTTTTCATAGGTAAAGTTTCAAGGGGTAAAACTTGGAATTTTCTGAAACAATCAGCTCCAGTCAATGCACCTCAACCCAACGCATCTCCTGGTAAGTTCAAATTCATTTTCTGAGCACTTTCATTTTCTGTTCATTTTCTTATCTCCAGGTTTAGATGTCTACAAGCACCAAGCTTGTTGACAAGTTAGAAGGTGTGGAAAATTTTCGTGCGTAGAAGTACATAATTGGACTCATTCTTGAAGAGAATGACCTTGCAAAATTCATAAAATAAAATGTACCAAAACCCGAAGAAGATGAATCCAAACAAAAGTACAAGAAGGATATGATTAGGGATAAAATAATAATTGCAGATTCCATTAAAGACCACTTGATCCCTCAAGTTTATTCTAAGAATACTCTGAAATATATTTTTGATGCCCTAACTAGAATGTATGAAGGAAATAACATCAACCAGAAGATGAACCTGAGAACCCAACTCAAGAATACAAAGATGCAGAAAGGAGAAATTGTTCAAGACTATTTCTCTATGGTTTCTCAATTCAAGGAATAGTTAGAGGAAATTGGAGACAACTTAGATGAATATGAAATTATAATGACAACTCTTAATGGTCTCACAAGACCTTGGGATGCCTTCATCCAAACTATTTGTGCAAGAAAAGAGAAAATCCAATTTGACAGTTTATGGGAAGAATGNAGTTTTATGCCAGGGGATCTTATGGAAGTTTCTTCACTTCCTGATATCTTTCTTCATCTTCCCATTGTCCTTACTTTCTTACGGCTTGGAATGGTTATCTTGAGGTTTCCCATATTTTCTCTGTACTTTGTTCTTTGAGTTGGAGCTGCCCTTTCTTTGCGTCTGTTGTGAGGGGTTCCCAGACCCAAACTATCGTGTCTTTTTTTTAAGCTTCTGCTCGATTTTGACGACATTATACATATCGATAGGCCGTGCCCAAGGATGAGATATCCAAAAACTCATTTTATATATGGATGTATCTATGCATACCATCGCGGTACTTGAGCACCAGATGTCACTCAAAATATTTGATACCCATCTTGGTGCGCAAGGTGTGGAATACATTGGTGAACTCTGGTACTGTTTGGTCTCTTTCCTACCGCAGTGTGGTCCATCTTGTATATAAGTCGTCATAACTTCCAACAAGGTAGTATTGTTCCTTAATAACATCCCTGAATGAACTCAAAGTGGGTAAAACTACAAATAATGTGGATCCCTCTATTTCCTTTTGATCACAAAAAGTATCCCACCAATCTTTGACATGGGAGGCAACCTTGAGGAGCACAAAT
>SNQJ01S0000210.1:378378-400056 GCA_010110895.2 Picea sitchensis | reverse complement strand
CCATATTTACTTCTTATCAACCATGACAAAACAATAATGAGTCATATTTACATCAAACAATATTGGGTCCATTACCCAAACCTTTGTGCTACGGGGCTTTCTTCAAGGGTTGACATCAATGACAACCAACCTTAATCAACAGTACCTTGAATTAACCATTAATTAACTCTAAGATAATCCCTAATTAACCATACTTACCTTTAATTTACCCTTAATTAACCCTTTATCACCCATAATTAATCCTTACTTAACCCCTAATTATCATTAATTACCCTTAAACAATCTTGTAAATTTATTATTGATAAAATAAATTACATCCAAAAATGTCCTTGACATTCTTGCTGGATGAAATCTCTAAAAACGACTAAAATCCCATAAAATGGCATTCTTACTGTCTAAATCCAAAAAAATTAGTCCCCAAGTACTCCCTAAGAAGGTGAAACTATCATTTGGTTACAAAAAGATGATGACTAGATTCCTATGTCTGTTGTTAATTACAAAACTTGCAATAACAACTTAAAAAATATCTTTCTGAAACCCCCAAAAATGGAATTTTTACTTTCTAAAATGCTAGAAAGGAAATCCCCCTGATATTATCTAAGAAGGTGAATCTATGAACCAATTACAAAAAGAGGATGACTAAATTCTCAAGTTTGCTGATAATTACAAAACTTGCAATAAAAGATAAAAAAATATCTCTTTCAAGTCTAAGGTTGGTCAGATTTATCATTATCCATATGTAGTATGAAAGGAAACATAAAGTGGGATATATATTGATCATTTCATACAAGTATCATGAAATTATTCTTGGAGGACAACTTAGGAAATTTCAGATATTTTCCAAGAGCCTTGATCCAGGTCCAGTCCAACTTTTGAGAGATGATTAGCCTCTTCATTCATGATCTTGTAAACATGGTCGGTGTTGTTACAGAGTCTGTACTCAAGGCTTCAAAAAGTACAGTGTCTAGGCATCCGAAAGTTAGTAAGATGTAAAATAGAGGAGGGTATACTTTTGGGAAAGGAAGCTAGGGTTGATTTCTAGGTTGTCATTACCTGGCTTCCAACTATTCCTGGATGTTTATATCCCTTTCAATTGCAGCCCATGAACGTTCAAGCTCTACCCAGGTGTTGGCCATTTTAAGTATGGTGACGAGCAGATTTAAAGCGATATGGGTTTGATCTTTCATACCAGGTTCAATATTGGGTTGTCTTATAATAGGGACAGTCATAGAGGAACATAAAACTTAAAGAAATCCGAAAGTTTTTATGCTGTATCAATTTGATTTTATAAAAGAGAACTTTAGAAATCAATATTAAAATAAAATTGCAAACCAAAGGCCTTTTTCTGTAATTGTGTTATATTGAAATAAATGGTATATGAATTATGGAGAAAAAAATTAAGTTGTCTATAGAATACGACTCCTATTAAGGGACAGAAGTGTCGAAAACCCTGATGTATGAAAATTCTTTCTCCACATACCAATCGACCACTCTGCTTAGATTTTCCATGATGCTATCCGATATCTTGGGTGGCAGATTACAGAAGATGGCAACATGCATCAGTACCATTACCCAGTTGAAGATTTCGTATACGAAATCCGAAGCCTTGTCCTCCCAAAGATTAGAATGGTATACATGGACTGGCTCAACATTCGATGGAGCCCAGCTCCAATTCATCAAGGGAAAATGCGTCATGGAAAATACTGCGTCCATGAGATATGCGGACATAAGAAATGAAGCATCTTTCCCACTCTCTTTTTGCATCCGATATTTTGTTATCCGACTGGTTAGGCTATCTGATAACATTTTGGCCCTGTCGAAAGAAGAGCCTTCTGCTACTGAGTATATCAAGGGCACCCATTGGAGGAAAAAATGCGTGGTGTCTTCTCTCCCGTACAATCTACAGGTCATCATCGCAACGTATTTGAATTGTGGTTCCAAAGAAGATATGGAATAAATTCCATTGTTTTCTACCCTAAACTTCGTTGGGTGTGAGACCCAATCCTTGATCAAATCAGATAAACTTTTCATGTATTGCTCGCATTCCTTCTGTTTAAAACCATCTAGAAATTCTGCATTGTACTTGAAGTCTGATGTGGGTGGTAATTTTTACATCGACTGTAAGTTTTCTGGTCTAAAGGTCCCAACAATGAATTTCTACTCATTGATGATGGTTCTGGTAGGGATGTCTACATGATCTAGTGCCCATCGGATCATGTCATAGTAAGGCAGAAGGCGTGGCATGGCCGCTACTTTGTGCATATCCGCCTGGACAACAATCTTGTATTTGGTAGTTATGTCATATTTCTCGTTGTCACTGGAATTGTCCGAACAATTCACCACATCTGATTGCAAAACCTCTGAGACGTATGACCAGGTTCACACGGAATCAACACTCCGAGGTGAAGTATCTAAGACATTATTAGAACCTTGTCCTAAAACCTCAGCACTTGCCTTGGATGCTTTTCACGAAGCCATGACAGGGGATTGTAACTTAGCTCTTCTACAATAAAAATGCGTATACATATAGAAGTTAGCTTACTTAGAAAAACTTCTCTGTACAGGATAGAAATGAACTTTATGAATAAAATAGGAAGCAAAAGATCTATATCTTCGAACATTTAACACATCGATGTCCTTATGAACAAAATGGTCCAATCATATTTAGATAGATATTTTGGCAATAAAAACCATATCCTTACTTTGCCATTTCGCCTTATTTCCAATTAATGCCATAAAATTTGATGGTTTGTGGGACAAGATGGCATAAGGAACATTTGAAATTACCTCATAAACTGTGCATTATTATCATTTTCATTAAACATTGATTATGGTTGGCTTGACTTCCTTAATCAGGATTTAAATCAATCATTTCGGCATTCGCCGTATCGAGACTTTCAACTCTAACCTTTCGACCCTCTAAAACCCGAGATTGTGATGATTAAGTGTTTTAATTGATTACACTTTAATTTATATCGTGACTTCGTGGCTCGAGACTTCAAAGGTATTGTTTCCAGGAGGAAAGTATGCCGAGTCGCAAAATCCCGAGGATCTTAAATTATGGTCAAGACTAATCGACCTTGAATCTAACCCGAGTTACTTAGGTAAAAGTTTCATGGCTTCGTCTTTCGGATTTTTAGCGGTAATGTTTTAGGAGAGAGTGAACGTCGAGACGCAAAATCCCGACATCATTTGACTGGGGTTTACATGGTCCCACTCTTAGCTTTCACCTGAGGTAAGATTTTGAAACTTTTCGTGACCTCGCACATCGGGGTTTGTAAATATTGTGACTTGTAACTCCCAAAGAGCAATATTCCGAGGTATGAAGAGCAACAACCTTCATTTAATGATAAAAAGTGGTAACTTATGAAACATCACATCCCCCGCTATTTCGCATGTCGAGACTACTGAGATTTTCAGTAGGTGAATATCACAAAGCAAAAAAGAACTTAAGAACCAACATTTGACTTCTTAAAATAGATTTGAACAAAATAAAAAGGCGGCTCCAACATAGGCTCCAACTAGGGATCATGTTTCCCTGTGAGGTGGGAAGAACAGTAGACCACGTGCCTATATTGGGTAAATGGAGTCATTGGTTTCACTTCTGTGAAACTTGCTTTAAGGAAAAGGTAAACAAAGGGAGGAAAATATTTATGTCTTTTACTGTTGTAAGGCTTCAATACTCAAATATATTTCTCACTCAGCTACAGTCCCTTTAGAAACTTTATCTTTCTTTTTACTGAGTTTAGGTATGCATTAGGAAAAATCAAAACAGTTCTAGGAAATCTAACAGATCTTGCAGTTTTTAGCTTACAACCAACGAAATTTATGGAATTTTTTAATCGGGGAGTCCCGTCTGGACTTAGGATGTGGATCCAGTCTTGATAAAGTTGATTACCAGAGTCGAGTGATATTCATGTATAACAACCTTACGAATATCTCAGATATTGCTTCACTGCCAGCGGGCCTGTTCAATACCCCGGTGAAGTTATCTGCCCATTTTTTGCTGAATTTCCTTTCACCACTTCGAAATGTATTTATGGATTTAAATGCTGAGATGAGGGAAATCATTTCTGAATTTCCTTTCATCATCTCTTCAGATTATATGTACAATTAGATATGACTTTCCTTTCATCATCTATATTATAATTTTCCTTTTAGAATATGAAGCGGGGGCAATCAGATTGTATGAGGGGTGATATCTGCGTAATATTTTGCAATGTAGGTCTGTCAACTTACTTTGATTACTCGGTGCTAACCTTCCTTTGACTTTCACACCACCTTGGGTCCACATGGAGAAAAAGGGGAAACATTTTTCTGGGGGTTTTCCTTTGAGTAAGCCTTAACCATTCGAAACTGTTGAAAAACCTAGAAAAGTCAGGATCCACCTATGCATGACTTATTTAGTAAGAGACCAAGGAGTTGTGGAGACTAGCCTTCTTTCCAAAACACACTTACAGATTTCAAAGTTTAAACATAATCTCTTCTCCCTACGTATATAAATCCGAAAATACATTTGGCATTTTTTAGAAGACAAATCTAAGGACCGAAAGAAATGTGACGAACATATGTTTGTATGCTGAGGGGCAGGGGTTGAAAATTAAAACCTCTTTTTTGAAAACCCTTCCCTTGAGATGCTTCATTTTTTGTTTGTTTTAACTACAACCTATCTGTGTTTTAAGTTAAAATTATTAAGGCCCAGAGCAAGTAACTGTACTTTTTAATAATCAATTAAGTAAGAACATTATATTTATGGAACCTTTATAATGTTTTTGGAGATCTCTGCTTTCTTAAGGAACATAATTTTCAGGAATTCGTGCCTTTACCTTACCATTTTTAAAATAACTGAAAACCTTTTCTGTCACCTGTTTTTGGAGAATGCAAATCTTTGATACATGACCTTCTGTTTTGTCCATTCGTTTGTTTATTTTGCAAACATAAATCCTATAAATACAAAGAGTGTCCTTTTTAAAATAATTTAAATGTATTTGAAAACCGTGTATCTCTACTTATATTGACCTAAAAAATAAAAATTGAAAACCTACCTTAAGGGAATCATAAAATAGAAAGCAAAAGAAAACTAGTATATACAATGGAAAACCTCATAGAACTAATTATGTCATGTAGTGTTTTAGATAACGCCCATTGACAGGGGCGTTGAAGATTTTACCATCCAGATTTTCTAATAAAAATGAATTTTTTCCTTCAGAAGTTGCGACTCTAAATGGTCCCTACAAAATATGATCGAATTTACTGTGTTTCGCCGAATATTCCTTCCTAGCATCCCATCTTAAGACCAAATCTCCTGGAAGAAACTCTCTGTCTTTTGTCTTATAGTCAAATAACGTTTTCATGTCGTCTTGATATTTTTGCAATCTTTTGTCCACCTCGACCCTATGCTATTGTAATTCGATCAGTTGATTTATTCTCCTTGTGATGTGGTTTGGTTCTTCTTTCTCATCTTGCCATAGTTTCATCACGAGAAGTGCCAAGTTTATAGGTAATACCACGTCAGTCCCGTATACCATCTGGAAAGGAGAAATACCGATGGATTTTTTTGTGCCAATCTGATTTGCCCATAGTGCGTATTTTAAATGTATATGCCATGATCTCTTGTTCTCGTTCAACACTTTCTTAATTATGTTGACTAGACTCTTGTTCGAAGATTCAACCAATCCATTTCCTTGGGGATAATATGCCGTAGAAGGGCCGAGTACAATATTGTACTTTTGGCAAAAACTGATCATAGCCATTTCATTATCTGTTGCTATTTTTCGGGGGCAGCCGAATCTAGATAAAATATTTTCTTCTAGGAAATCTATTACCACCGAATCTATATCCCTCCTGGTAGGAATAGCCTCTACCCATTTAGTAAAGTAATCTATGGCGGTTAGGATCCATTTGTGTTGAGCACTGGAATGGGGGTTAATTTCACCTATAAAATCCAGTCCCCACTGCTGAAAAGGAGCCTCTGTTTTGACTGGAACTAAAGGTAATGTTGGGAGTTTATGCTTGCCTGCGAATAGTTGGCAAGGGTCGCAATCCCTAACTTTGGCATTTACATTCGAGAAAAGTTTAGGCCAATAATACGCTTCCCTCAGGATTTTATAAGCTGTCGCTCTCCAAGYGTGATGTCCCCCACACACTCCTTCGCGGAATTCGCTTATGACCTTCTCTGTTTTAGATTCAACCAAATAGACCAACAGGAAGCCAAGTGGGTCCTTCCAAAACCATTTACCCTCAGATATATAGTATTTGACCGCATGTAGTTTTAGCGTTCTGGATTTGGATGGAGATAAATCACTTGGGCAGTTCAAAGTCAGTAGGTAGGATACTATGTTTTTGTACCAGTCAGAGGATGTAAACTTCTCTTTGATCCTGACTTCACTTGTTTGCTCGTAGAGATCGTTCATATCTTCCTCTTCTCCACATCCCTGTATTCTATTTATTCTGAGGGCTCTGTAATTGGATTCAGCTAAGAGTTTAGCCAAATCTTGACCCTTTATCAACTTTGTCGGCTTTATTTCAAGATCAAATTCTTGAATTTTTGTGAGCCACCATCCCCTTCTGCCATCACTGTCAGGCTACACTAGAATGTATTTTACAAAGCTAGTAGGTACATACACGATTATCTTGGAATGCAACACATAATTCCAAAAAGCCTTTAATTCCTTTACAATAGCATATGCTTGTTTTTCCATTATATCGTATTTTAGTTCCGCATCTCTGAGACTTTTGCTGAAAAAGGCTATTGGTTGTTCGAAACCTTGCTCATTTTTCTGGAGGAGCACCATGGCAATAGTGTGCTCAGAGGCGAATGAGAAAATGAGAAAATCCTTTAGATAGTCGGGGCTTTCTAGTACAGGTGCCTCGCTTATAACCCTCTTGATACTTGCAAATGATTATTTGGCCTCAACTATCCATTTTATCTTGCTATTTTTCTTTAACATACCTGTAATTAATTTCACAATTTCAGCGAAGTTTGGAATAAACCTTCTCAGAAAGTTTATCTTTCCTAAGAATGACTGGATTTCCTTTACATTTCTAGGAATATTTATTGTGTCTATAGCTTGAACCCTGCTGGGATCAATTTTAATTATGTCTCGGGACACAATATGACCCAGGAGTTTACCTTATCGCATCGCAAAGTGAGACTTTTTAGGGTTTAAAGACAGACCAAACCTGCAACATTTTTCGAAAGTTTGTTTGAGATGTATTAAATGATCTTCGTCAGACTTAAAAAAAACTGTTAGATCATCATGGTAGATAACTAAAAACTTGTCTCTTTCGCTGACGAAAGCGATATCCATGGCACGCTGGAAAGTGGCACCTACATTCATTAGACCAAAAGGCATTTTATCAGACATGAATGTACCCCAGGGTGTAGTGAAAGCTGTTTTTTCTTTATCTTGTTCGTTTACAACAATTTGATTGTATCCAAAGAAACTGTTGATCATAGACATCATATTTGCTTTGACTAACTTTTCTAAGATGTGATCCATTTTAGGTAAAGGATAGTTGTCCTTCAGGGAATATTTATTCAAATTTCTGAAATCAACAAACAGTCTAATATCTCCACTCTTTTTTCTGATTGGGACCAGGTTTGCCACCCAATTGGAGTATCTCAGTGGTACTATTATTTTCGTGTCTAAAAGCTTCTTGAGGTCTCTTTAGACTACGGGTAATAAGATAGGGTTGATTTTTCTAAGATTTTTCCTAAAGGGTTTGATACCAGGCCTCAGAGGTATCTTGTGTTCAATTACGGTAGTGTTGTAAGTCCTAAGCTCTTCGTAAGACCAAGTGAAAACATCTTTATATCGAGCAAGAAAATCTTTATATTTATTTTTCACCTTACGAGGAAGATACTTTGATATTTTCACCATCCTGGGTTCTTCTTTTGTCCCTATATCACAATCTTCAACCTCTTCTGGTTGAGGTTGAAGGGTAGATTTTAAAGGCATGTCATTTTGATCGAAAAGTATCTCTAGGGGGATTAGTCCCTTTGGAATCTGATTATTTTTTAAAACTAACATACAATGGTTGGAAATTTTTTCTCAGAACTCCTGAGGGTCCTCTCCTTCTTACATGATCCACATGTGATCATTTTGATTCTCTTGATCGATGTGAGTTTCAGAAAAGTCACCCACTGCTTGGAGGAACTTTCTGATCTGTTCGTCATCTTTGAAAACTTGCCAGTGTTGTATGTTGTTCGGAATGGATGGTCTGTGCCTTACCTCTATATGGTATTTTAATTCAAAAGCTGTGGGGGGAGCGAAAGTCAAGGTTGCCTTGGCTAATGAATCGGCCTGCAAATTTTCGACGCGTGGGATGAAGTGGATATTTACAGACGAGAAGAAATTTTCCATTAGATCTCAGGCACAATTTCTATATGCTCTCAATCTCGGATGTTTGGCCTGGTATTGCCGATTCACTTGTTTGACTATCAACTCAACATCTCCATCCACTTCCAGGTTTTTTATGTTCAGGTTCTTGGAAGCTTCCAATCCTAATACTAAGGCTTCATATTCACATACATTGTTAGTGTAATCTATATCCCATTGAAGCTTGTAATAAAAAGGGACGACAAACCTATTTTTAGGTGCCACAAAAAGTACTCCTGCACTGGCTCCTTCACATGACAGAACACCATCAAAAAACATTTTCCAGAACCTTGTGCTATGCATATTTTCAGAATCTTTCTCGTCTATGAAGTTTTCTTCTATGTAACTATCTATACCATCGTCAAAAGACAAAATACAATTTCCTAGATCTTGATCAGCGATGTAAAAAGGAAAATCGTTAGGATTCTGAGGATCGCTCACGGTATAGGCTAACCTCGTTTCTCTGTATAACCTAGTAAGTTTCCCACCAAATACAGGAATTGTGGCATAAGTCATGTCCAGTTGGAGGGATCCCCCAAGTTTGGCCCCCCACGACCTTGATAACAGTAATCCATATTTTGGGGGGGATATCAACAATAACTACATCCATCAAAACTCTTTTGACTGGGACCTGTGCAAGGGTGACTACTAAATATTTTATCATGCCTAAGCACTTGACTCTTCTTGAATCAAAAGAGTAGAGATCTCCATAAGGTCCGGTGATCTCAAAGCCTAGTCTATCCATAATAGCTTTGGGCATCACATTATGTGAAGCTCCAGAATCTAGGATGCAATTATGCAGCAGTCGATCATGCACATTTAGGGTGATATAGAAAGGGGAAATGGTGTCTTTGGCGCCCTCGAAATGTGGACTGAAAGTGATATTTGGTTTGTCATCTTCAAAATTTATTTCATTTGATTGAGTTTCTTGATCCAAACAACCTATCAACTTGGTTATCTGTTTTCGATATGCAGGGTTTTTTGCTAATTCAACCAACGGAATCGGTATTTTTATCCTATTTATTTCATTTTCGACACTAAAACCATCACCACCTTTGTCCATTTCTCTGGTTAAAACCTCGATCTCTTTAGTCTCTAACTTATTTGTTAGAGCTGACTTATTACTCATGAGCTTTCTTACTAGTGAGGGTGTCTCAGCTGGCTTAATTTCCCTAGTTTGGGTCTCAACTTCCTTTGTTTTGAGGTTCAACGAGTCTGCCTCCTTTGTTTTGTTGCTAGATGTTTCAGTCTCTTTCGGGGCAGGCACATATATTTCACCTCTAGGGAGAATTTTCTTATGTTTAGGAATCGATGTAGGTTTGTTTTTAGACCTCAAGCTATACCTCGCTTGGACCCCAGTTGTCATGGAATCAAACATTTCTTGACATACAACAAAGTCATTGTTGTTTATATCATCTTCTTCATTTGATGGTTGGGGTGTGTTCAACGACCTCTCATAATCTTCTTTAGTTACATAGACCTGAGTGCAGTCGTCGCCCAAATTTTTCATGTCTTCCTCAAGTCCCTCGAAATCTTCCAGGTCATTTCCTCCTATAAAATTTTCATTTTTTAAAGGGGTTTGGATTTTCTGATCTTCATTTTTAACCTACCTTTGTTGATTTTCAGGGTTGGGGTTTCTTCTGACTTCTGTTTTAATGAAAGGATCACTCTTGGATTGGTCTAGCTCCATTCTAGAAATCTTATTCAATAATTCTTTAATTACCCTGGCCATATCATCCATTTTGTCGTTTGTATATCTATTAGATCCTAAGGGTCTCGCTTGTTCCCTAAAATGTCTAGTTTCTCTGTTCCCCGTTTCTATCCTAGATTTCAAATTACCAGAGGCCATCATATTTGAATGAATTTCTACAACATAATCCTTCATTTGGGTCAAGGTAGCCCCCCGCCTTTCTCTTAAGAGAAGAGCGAAGTCGGGTTCGAATGCTCCTGCGAAGGTTACTTTGGCTGCAGGTTGGGAGGGTTTGACTTCGGCTGGGATCTTATTATACAGTTTATTAAATCTTTTGATAAATTCCATCACTGTTTTTGAATTTCTTTTCTTTAAAGATATGAACTTGGTTAGATAATATAAATGGTCTTTTCTCTCACCCCATTGTCTAAGAAAGGCATCGTAAGATAGGATAGACCCTCCGGGAAGGCTTCGAAACTAGGTTCGTACTTTTCATTCAAAAGTTTGAACAAATAATCTTGAATAAATGTCTTCATGTTCTAGACCTAGAATATCAGTGAACTGATCGAAGAAATTTATATGTTTGGCCATAGTTAAGTCCCCCTCCTATGAAAATTTCGGTAAATTTTTTATATAATTTTCAGGAAGGTTATGAAGAGGCGTGGGTAGAACTAAATGTGCATATCTCACAGCCACTTTAGTGAAAACTCTGGGGGACGGGGGAGGTGCTTGGCCCCTCGCTCCTCCTCCGGCAGCCGCCATTGGTATTACCTGATGGGGATAGGGTGTGTTATATAGCGGGTTCTGGAAGACTAAAAATGTATTCTTAGCTTCTTCTGGAGATGAGAGAAGAGAAGACGAGTGAACGAAGACGCGAGGACTTGGCTCTTCGGATTTGTAGGAGACATAATCGGGGGATCCCACAGGTGTGAGATTTGGGTATATAGTATACTCTTCGAAACTTGGTGATATCGGGAAGTCTGAAAGGAGATTCGGCAGGATATCAACTGCTGATAAATTTATTTCCGGGTTTTTACCTTTGTGTCCGACAGAGGTTTTCGGAAGGATTTCACTTTTAACCACATAGCTGAATAAAAATGAATCAGTGGTTTAAATAGGTGTACTATGTGAAGTTGAAGGTTCACAAGAACTTTTGGTCTTGGGATGCGGGTGTTTAAGCTGATAGACTGCAGTAGTCGGCTTAAGAGAACCTCTAGCTTTTAGTATTTTTTCGGGACCTGAAACATGCATGATTTGCTTTTTCTCTGGGTTTTGTCTAGTATTCCTTCATCCAGATGCCAGCTTATTTATACGTGGAGTCGCCAAGTGAAAGATGAGAAAATACTTTAAAATGTGCTCACTCTTTGTTCACTATCAAAGGGTGAAACTTGAAAATATGTCGTTCTTCCAAGGGAAAAGGTTTCGTAACTTCGTCCCCAACAGCGGCACCAAAAATATGTTGTTCCAGAGTTTGTAATCAAGGCTTCAAAAAGTACAATGTCTAGGAATTTGAAAGTTAGTAAGATGTAAAAGAGAGGAGGGTATACTTTCGGGAATGGAACCTAGGGTTGATTTCTAGGTTGTTGCTGCCTGGCTTCCAACTGTTCTTGGATGTTTATATCCATTTCAGTTGCAGCCCATGAATGTTCAAGCTCTACCCGGGTGTTGGCCATTTTAAGTATGGTGTCGAGGAGATTTAAAACGATATGGGTTTGATCTGTCAGACCGGGTTCAATATTGGGTTGTCTTACAACAGGGACAGTCATAGAGGAACATAAAACTTAAAGAAATCCAAAAGTTTTTATGCTGTATCAATTTGATTTTATAAAAGAGAACTTTAGAAATCAATATTAAAAGCAAATTGCAAACCAAAGGCCTTTTTCCATAACTATGTTATATTGAAATAAATGGTATATGAATTATGGAGAAAAACATTAATCTGTCTATAGAATAAGGCTCCTATCGAGGGAGAATCTCACTCTGTAAGCAGGAGAAGAAAATAAGATAAGAAATGATCCGATGAAGCATAAGATATGACAACCTAAAGATTCGTAGGTCTTGTACTTTCTAGTAAGCCGATACAGAGGAAAAACTATAAACAATAGATAGCTAAATATTAATCACTGCAATAGAAGTTTTACTAAATTGCACTGCAACATTCATCAGATATATATAAGTGAATTAAGAATGAATATGAAATAACAGAGAGAAAAAACTCATAACACAGTAGTGACGGAATTAGGAATCTCTAGATTGCTTTGTATTAAGTCTCGAAAAGAGATAGTCTCTATTACAATTAATCAAAAAGGTCCAGCCTCCTTTTTTCTTTCTTCAAAATGTATATTTATACAATTTTTTACGCATTGGAATATTAATAGTTCCACAGGTTTTTGGTTACAATCAAAAGGAGTCGAAATGTTTCGTTTCTTTATCTATGTTTTCATCTGGTACCCAAAACCTGCCTCTTCGCGTGCTCCTTGCAAATAACGCACTTGTCCACTAGCTGCGATATCAACTTAGATGGCTCTTCTCGATTAATATAGCAGTATTTCATCAATAGCGGCAACTTTCCTTCGACCTGTTGATCTTTGGCATTGATAAAACATACCAGTATACTCGGTTTAATTAGCCATTTGTCTATTTGCACTATGTCTGTTTGAGCTATTTGTGATATTTCGGCTAAATCTCTTTCTTCCTTTTCCTTGATATTAAGCATATATTTAGCTATATTTATCTGACATAGTACCTCCATGCCACTTTCACCATCGAAACCCCAACAAATCTCACTTAACAAACCGAAAATTTCTTCGCAAGATTTCCTTAGCTTCATAGCTTGTTGTTTACCTTTGGATATATTTGGCTCCCATTCTTTCAACAAGATATTACCCCTAGTCTTCTCTACGATGGGGAAACTAGAACTACCGTGTGTTTCCCTTCTTGTTGTGGCTATAATAGCTTCCTGGAACGCCACCCGAGCTGCTCTGGCATCTCTTTCTTTAAGAGAGAGATTTTCCAACACCTGATCAATGAGTTGGAAGTTGCTTTGAATTGTTTCTACTTTAACAAGCAGACCATGTTGTGTTGTCGATAACATTTTTCTGATCTCTATTGCCTGGGATTAAAATATCCCGATATCGATTACCTGAACTTCGACGAATTCTAGTTTGTCCCGAAGTTGGTCTATCAATTCTCCCTACTGGATTATCTGAGTCTGACTCATATGAACCTTCAGCTGTGTCTGTTTGAGATCGACTTTAAGCCGCTCAATTTCTTTTTGATCTTCTATTCTTTCTTTCTCTAAAGTCGCACTTGCCTGATCTTTAGCAACAACTTTTGCTGTGGCTAGTTTAGCCTCTAGTGTCTTGATCAAATGATTTTTCCATTTTAGCTGATCCCTTAGGGTCCCAACTGAATATTGGTTCACCGTGGAAAAAGCACCCAATGTTCCTGCTATTTGCGTCATGAATTCTACTTTCTTCATATTTTTCCCATCAGTTAAAACTTTAAATTTATTAGAGACAACACCTCCCTCTTGGTAGATTTCTTGTCTCACAATCGCTTTCCTCTTCTTATCGAAGAAGAATTGATTTGGAGGTAGCTCTTCTACTGATATAGGTGTCAATTTTCACCCACAATCCAACTTGCGTCCGAGATTTCCTTTGCAGACTCTAGGGGGGTAATGGAGGCGATGGGATTGTTGACCTCTTTAGAATATTTCCCAGGAGTAATGACCGAAGTTGACTCGCTTGGAGGACCAGAAGCTTCGGCTTCCTGTTTCGGACCCCCAACCTGCTCTTCTTTATCCTGTTGTCCTTCTTGGCCGGACACTGAACCTTTAGAGCCCCATACTTCTGTTTGTTGCTCCTTTGCTATCGTCGGATCTTCACCCCGTAAAACTAGAGGAAGGAAACTCCGCCTATGCTCTTGGAATATGACAACATTGGCCCTCTCTTCGGGCGAAAGGGCTTGTATTTGAGCCAAAACTTCCCCATAATATTTCGCGCCTCGGAAAATATCATCATGAGGTGAATTCTCGTGCTCAAATATTTTAAGGCCACAACTGACCAAATGATTACTCACGATCCTGTGTGGATCATATTTCTTGAGTTCGATATGAACCAAATTTATATCTTCTAGGGCTGCTACCTCGGCCTTTGCATGCCTGAAGTCTAATAATGAATAAGTGTTTAAATGAATAGGAAAAGGTGGCCATAACGTTTTTGAAAACCCTTTCAGTTCTTTACTTATACCGCTGATTATGGTTTTCCTGGTGATCTCGTGACAAGCTAGCCTATCGGGTATAAGTAAGGGTAAATCATGCAGAGGGACAGAAGCAATGAAAACCCCAATGTATGAAAATTCTTTCTCCACATACCAATCGACCACTCTGCTTAGATTTTCCTTGATGCTATCCGATATCCTGGGTGGCGGATTACCGAAGATGGCAACATGCATCGGTACCATTACCCAGTTGAAGATTTCATATACGAAATCCGAAGCCTTGTCCTCCCAAAGCTTAGAATGGTATACATGGACTAGCTCAACATCCGATGGAGCCCAGCTCCAATTCATCAAGGTAAAATGCGTCATGGAACATACTGCGTCCATGAGATATGCAGACATAAAAAATGAAGCAACTCTCCCACTCTCTTTCTGCATCCGATATTCCATTATCCGAGTGGTTAGGCTATCTCATAACATTTTGGCCCTGTCGAAAGAAGAGCCTTCTGCTACTTAGTATATCTAGGGCACCCATTGGAGGAAAAAATGCGTGCTGTCTTCTCTCCTGTATAATCTACAGGTCATCATCGCAACGTATTTGAACTGTGGTTCCAAAGAAGATATGGAATAAATTCCATTGTTGTCTGCCCTGAACTTCACTGGGTGTGAGACCTAATCCTTGATCAAATCAGATAAAATTTTCGTGTATTGCTCGCATTCCTTCTGTTTAAAACCATCTAGAAATTATGCATTGTACATGAAGTCTGACGTGGGTGGTAATTTGTACATCACCTATAAGTTTTCTGGTTTAAAGGTCCCAACAATGACCTTCTTCTCATTGATGATGGTTGTGGTAGGGATGTCTACATGATCTAGTGCCCATCGGATCATGTCATAGTAAGGCAGAAGGCGTGGCCTGGCCGCTACTTTGTGCATATCCGCCTGGACAACAATCTTGTATTTGGTAGTCATGTCATCTTTCTCATTGTCAATGGAATCATCCGAACAGTTTACCACATCTTATTGCAAAACCTCTGAGACGTATGACCAGGTTCACACAGAATCAACGCTCTGAGGTGAAGTATCCGAGACATTATCAAAACCTTGTCCTGAAACCTCAGTACTTTCCTTGGATGCTTTTCACGGGGCCATGACAGGGGATTGTAACTTAGCTCTTCTACAATAAAAATGCATATACATATAGAAGTTAGCTTACTGAGAAAAACTTCTTTGTGCGGGATAGAAATGAACTTTATGAATAAAATAGGAAGCAAAAGATCTATATCTTCAAAAATTTAACACATCGATTTCCTTATGAACAGAACGGTCCAATCATATTTAGATAGAGATTTTGGCAATAAAAACCATATCCTTACTTTGTCGTTTCACCTTATTTCCAATTAATGCCATAAAATTTGATGGTTCGAGGGACAAGATGGCGCATGGAACATTTGAAATTACCTCATATACTACGAGTTATTATCATTTGCATTAAACATTGATTATGGTTGGCTTGACTTCCTTAATCCAGATTTAAATCAATCATTTCGACGTTCACCATGTGGAGACTTTCAATTCTAACCTTTCAACCCTCTAAAACCTGAGATTGCGATGATTATACTTAATTAAGCAAGGACGTAACTAGGATTAAGTGTTTTAATTGATTACACTTTAATTTATATCACGACTTCATGGCTCAAGACTTCAAAGTTATTGTTTTTGGGAGGAAAGTATGCCGAGTCACGAAATCATGAGGAGCTTAAATCATGGTCAAGACTAATCAACCTTGACTCTAACCCGAGTTACTTAGGTAAAATTTTCGTGGCTTCGTCTTTCAGAGTTTTAGCGGTAATGTTTTAGGAGAGTGAATGTTGAGATGAAAAATCCCGACAACATTTGACTGGGGATTACATGGTCCCACTCTTAGCTTTCACCTGAGGTAAGATTTTGAAACTTTTCATGACCTTGCACATTAGGGTTTGTAAATCTTGTGACTTGTAACTCCCAAAGAGCGATATTCTGAGGTACGAAGAGCAACAACCTTCGTTTAACAATAAAAAGTGGTAACTTATGAAACATCACATCGCCCACTATTTCGCATGTCGAGACTACTGAGATTTTCAGTAGGTGAATATCACAAAGCTAAAAAGAACTTAAGAACTGGCATTTGACTTCTTAAAATAGATTTGAACAAAATAAAAAGGCGGCTCCAACAGTCGGAATAAATGTAAATGAAATCGTTTTCCTTGTTTTGGATTTCTTGAAATAAAGGAAGAAGAGTGTAGTTTTGTAAGTTGAATGCCCCTTTCATCCATTGAATAAATAGCAAAGGATCTCCATATATGTGCAAATGACATAGGCCCTTTTCACGAGCTAAGTGAAGAGTGAGCTTGAGGGCCAGGAGTTCACATAATTTATGTGTCTCATTCTCAATTTTGGATGAGAAAGAGATTGTATGATCATTTGAAAGGTGTATTATTCCCCTAGCACATCCACTATAATATCCCCAACCAAATCTGATATAAAAATCAGATCTATGTGGTTGAGAACTTTCCTCAAAGACTTTGATGATATGATCTAAATCCTCAGGAAATTCAATTCTCTTTCTGCCCCAATTTCCAGGTAGTCCACTAATATGTTTATGGTGCCAAATTTATGGGTTCCAACCTCCCTATAACCCTCTAAGTGATTTTTGTTATAAATGTTTGCTTGTTGTTATGTTTTGACAACCTATCTCATTGAGACCTTTTCACAAATAGTTGGCATGAAACCCCCAAATTGCCAGTTTCCTTGCTGTTGTTATATATTTATTTTCTTGTGTGATGGATGATGTCAATCACACTCTTTATCCATGTTGTCCAAACCTCTTTCTTACTTTTGTTATAAGTTTAATCTTGTTGATTGGAATTTGTTGTAGGTTCTTGTTGAAGAGTTTTGTCAAACAATTTGCATGCATTGATTGTAACTTACATATTTAAGCATGTTTTCCTAATTATGATGATTCATAATAGAAAGAACACTCACAACATATGTGCCAATGATTACAAGAAAATATACCAAGAACATAACTTGAAAAAGAACAAATACCTCCAAGAATCCTTTCTTATTTATTTATTATATATGGTTGTCCATATAAGTAATTTTCAGATCTGATCCAAGTAGTACAAAAACTACTAAATAGGGATGTAATGGCCTCAAAATGCAAGGAAATGGAAATAAGAATTCACCTTAAGGATCCACTAATGATGTTTCTTCAAAAGGACTGATATAACACCAAAACCAAGTCTACCATGCCAAGAAGTGCACTCTCCAAGAGACTTACGCCCTACTGAAATATGAGCAATGAAACTGACCACAAATCTCCATAGAAATTCTTTCTCCATGATTGGGAAGCAACGACTAGCCAATAATATGAATATTTCCAATTGATTATCCGAGTACCAACTCCAATCAATGAATCCAAACTCCCTAGTGCGCCCTCCTTCATCCAATCATGCCTAGGTATCAAAATAATAATCTCCGGAAGAGGAAACCCCTGAAGAATACACAATAATGTCGCCCAAGTGATGGAAAATGCATGCAATAATATATTTCCTCAATATCCCACCTCAAGACTCCAAATCAAACTCCTCTCTCTTAGAGGGTGAGCCCCTCTTGCAAAATCCCAACAAGGTTGCGTCCCACCTCAAAAACACATGTGGATCTAAGAAAATATTGGCTAGAGTGGAATCTTCCTTTGAAACCAATCCTCTAACTAGAGTGTATCTTTCACCACTGAAGATAGATCCAAAAACTAGGGTTTATCTCCAAACCCTAAGTCTCCAATCTCCTTGAGCTCTCCAAAATATCAACTCAAAAACATAACATGCATAATGAAAGGAAATGAGCCCCTATCTCTTCTTTATACCCCTCTCACAAATTTCCTCCTCGAGTGAATTTTTAATTCATTTCTAATATTTTCTCTAAAATAACTTTATTAATTTATTTACCTTTTTAACCCCGGAAAGTGATTAATTCACCTTAATGACTTCTCCCACCATTGAAAGTCACTTTTCATAATCCCATCTTGTAGATATTTTCACCTCGGTTCCAACGAGTTGTTATACTAAGGTATCTCTCCAAGAAATAAGTTCCAAATAGTACCTTTAGTGTAATTAATTAAAATATGCCCAATAATAATCCCATTTTACATAAATCATCAGAATGCAATGGAACTGTCAAACCATGGAGCATAAATGATAAGTCCACAATGATGATCATTCTATTACCAGTAGGCTCAATAAATACACAAGTAAACAATCGTTTGTATTCCCAATGTATGACTCTTCCTATTTATGAATGTTCATATTTACATATATGGTACAAGTAATGTATCCACAAGGATTACATTTCCAAAATTCCCCCCCTTAATCCGAAGGGGTGTGTGTGAGTCCAAGCATCATTCTGAACTTCTCAAATTTCTCTCTTCTAAGCACTTTGGTGAAGATGTCTACAATTTGCTCATTTGTGGAACAATGTCTCAAGTGAATAGTATTGGCCTCTACATAATATCAAATCAGGTGATACTTTGTGTTGATGTGCTTAGTTTGATCATGGAATCTGGGATTCTTGGCCAACTTAATTGCATAAGTATTTTCAAATAGGAGATGAGTATAATTCACTTGTTTCTCCTACAAATATTCAAGTATTTTCCCGAGCCACACAATATCCTTTGTCACTTCTGCAACTGCCACATATTCTTCCTCTGTTGTGGAATCTATTGGAACTGATTTTTTGCATGATCTCCAGGAGACAACCATTGATCCAAGACTCATGAGATAACCTAAAGTTGACACTCCATTTTCTTTATCCCCATCAAAGTATGAGTCAAAATATCTGATTAAGTTGAAGTAATCTACCTTAGAGCACTTGAGTCCAAAATCTTGAGTTCCTTTCAAGTATTTTAGAATTCTCTTTGTAGCAGACCAATGTCCTTCACAAGGCTTCTGCATGAACCTAGAAAGAATGCCAAAAACACATGAATTGTTTGTTCTGGTGGTATTAATATAGATAAGACTTCCCACAAGTTGTTTATACTTGGTTGCATCCTCAAATTCATTCCCTTATATTGATGTGAGTTTCAATTTTTTTTTCCATTGGAGTAGAAACAAGATTGCACTTTGTCATGCAAAAATTGTTCAACAGTTCTCCAATGTACTTCTTCTGGGAGATGAATATGTGCTTCGGATTTTGAATCACTTCAATGCCAAAATAGTAGTGAAGATGCCCCAAATATGTCATCTCAAATCCTTTCTTCAACTTTTTCTTTATGGATGCAATGTAGGTCTCATTGTTCCTTGTTATGAATAGATAATCTACATATTCTAGAAGATATACTACTATTTTTCCAACTTTCTTCACAAAGAGAGTGGCATTGAAAAGATTGAAATTCTTTAAATTCAATTTCAGAAGATGCTCAGATAACTTTTCATACCATGCTCATGGTGCTTGTTTCAATCCATACAAAGATTTGATGAGCTTGCATACCTTATGGTCTTGTCCATTCACAAAAAATCCTTATGGTTGAGACATGAACACATTCTCTTTCAAGTCTCCATTAAAGAAAGCAGTATTCACATCCATTTGATGAATTTTCCATCTATTTTGGGATGCCATTGAAAATAGAGTGCATATGGTAGCCCATTTTGTTGTGGGGGAAAAAGTCTCCTCATAATAAACACTTTCTATGAAAATCCTTTATCCACGAGCCTTGCTTTGTGCTTGTCAAGTGAGCCATCTGATATGTACTTGTTATTGAATACCCACTTGCATCCAATTGGTTTGGTTCCATATGGAGGGTCCACCAACTTCCATGTCCCATTCTTGATGAGAGAATCATATTCCTTCTACATGACTTCTTTCCATTCATCACGAGAAGTGGCTTTTTTAAAGGAAGTTGGTTCATGGTTAGTAGATAAATTCAACTCACAATCATATGAAACATTCACATCTTATACATCACCAGAGTTTGAATTATCTACATTACCTCCATCTTATTTTGAGGACAATCTGGTTCCTATCTTCTTGATTTCATCAGTATGAACACTTTCAAGTGTTTTAGTGAGCCAATTTGGTGGACCTTTATGAGATGATCCAAGTGGATGGGATGATTGAGATGGTGTTGAGTTATCATTAAGTCTCATATTTTCAATCCTCTTGATCACATCATCCAGATGAACTTTAGGTTCCAGTGAAGTGGCATAAAATTCTTCATGAGGGGAAGATGATGCTTCAATAAGAGATTCCAGATATTGACCCAAGATAGGGACCCCCCCTTTAGGATCTATAATCTCATCATCAAATTCATGATATGTCTTTACATGAATGAAACTATCCATATGATCAAGTTGCCTCTAAATAGTTTCTTCTTCCTTGGATCACGTCTCTGGAAAGGATAAACTTATTTTTTGTATCATCATAAAGACAATACCCCTTGGTGGTATTTGAATACCCCAAAAAGATGCACTTTCGAATCCATGCATCAAGCTTGCTTCATGCCTCACTGAAGGAATGTGTCCATACCACATTTCATATGGATTATTGTTCTTTATAACATGAGATAGACACTTGTTTTTGACATAAACTGCACAAAAAATTGCATCATCCCAAAAAGTCAATTTAACATTCTTGAAAAACATCATGGATCGAACCATATTTAGGAGTGTCTTATTCATACCATTTTTTTGAGGATTGTATGGAACTCTAGTTTGGTGTTTGATCCCATGTTGGTGAAGGTAGATTTAAAATTCATTAGATGTATATTCTCTTCCATTATAAGTGTGAAGAGAGCCAATACGAGACTAAGCTTCATTTTGAATCCATACATGAAATTTTAAAAAAATTTCAAAGGCTTGTGACTTATCTTTCAAAAAATACACCAAACACATCTTGATGTAATCATCAATAAAAGACATTATATATTTATTTCCATTTGCAGAAGGAACAAACATAGGACCACACAAATAAGAATGAATCGGTTCAAGTCTTCTACATGCTCTTGTTATCCACATTTTTGGTCATCGGGATGATGTCATGATAGTGCCATGATAATAGAAAATCAAACTCTTCATTAGGAACATTTTCATGAGAAAGGTTACACTTGTCAGTTTCCAGAAAACTTAGTTTAAAAGATAGTTCGCAGGCTGCATATATACTCTCCTGCGAGAATCCTTAATTCCCGCAGGCTGCTTTCAGCTTGACTGCGAACTTCTCGCACTTCACTCAAAGTCAGGGTGTGGACATGTTTCTAAAGAAGGAAAATGGATGAGTTCTTGATTCTTCTAGAAAGAATCTTCTAGAAGGATGAGTTGGCTTTCGAATGGTTGGAAAAATACTGACTTTCCAGAT
>SNQJ01S0000210.1:363524-378368 GCA_010110895.2 Picea sitchensis | reverse complement strand
TGTTCACTATCCATTTCTCTTAGTTCATTCAATGATCTAGATCTAGGGAAAGAGTAGTATTCTGTCTTGTTTTGTTCTAGATCCAGGTGGATCTAGGGAGATTGGTCTGTGTCTGCACTCACGAATTTATCCATTAACAGCTCTAGAGGTAGAATCATGGAAAGGTCGTTTTCTATTATTTCCAAGAATACAAGCATCATATTATTTTAGTTTTCTAAGAATGGTAAGAAGACTAAAAATACTATTCTTTCTTAGTAAACAAAGACTTTCATAATTGATATGAACAAATCTAGCATGCCACAAAATACTAGATGACATTATATCTTCGCTGTGATCAGAGAGGTATGAAACATTATGTGTATGGGTATATGTCCCATTCAACTTCAACAGTCTTCCATCTTTCGTTCCAGTCATAACAAACATGTTATCAAAATATTTTCACACTTAAACTTTTACACCGATCATGTGAATAAAGTGGCATTATTTTCTGATGAGCACAAGTGACAATAATCTCCTTTTCATCTCAAGAAGATAGAGTACATTATGTAGAAGAAAATCTAGGAGTTCAAGAAACTTAAGCCCGATGGTGCCTATTCTGGAGGGTTTGAGGCTGGACTTGTTTGCAAAATACACTATGCCATCTACATTATCATTGAATTCTTAAAAATATTATTTTCGGAATGTCATATGAGAGGCTGATCCTGTGTCAAGAATCCATGTATCTTTCCAAAGGACCATATGCAGTGTTAAACAGATCTTTTGTTCCTCCTATATTGCAGTGAGCAACAATGTAATGGGAAGATTAAGGTGGATTACCTTTTGCTGGTTCTGTGGGTTTACCTTTGTGTTCTTTCTTCTATCTATCTTTTCTGATATTGTCCCATGGTACTTTTCAGTCTTCTACTTTATGTGACCCATTCTTTTTTCACCCAGTACAATGGATATTGGATCTATCATTCTGGTTGTGTCTACCCCCTTGTATTTGAAAATATTTCTTCTACATCCTCATCCTCTTCTGTTTCTTTCTCCTTTGGAAGAATCAGGTGGTTTACTCTTGTATTTCTGATCAAGGTAAACAGTTTCACCAGTTGAAGGAGTTGGCTTCTTTCCAAATGGTTTCTCATGACCTACAACTTTCTTTACCAATTTTTGAAATTTCATGGATTTCATCTGATTAATTGCTTGTAGTGATTCAAGGTAGTGAGAATATGTAGGGTAGAGGGCCTTAATGAAGGCTCTGAGAGGGAGATCAATAGTCACACTTGTGGATTCAATGTCATGCATTATGGTTGTGATTTTCGAGGCCAAATCCATAGGGTCACCATTCTTCAACTCTATGTCGAAGAGCTTCAACATTAGTTGTATGAGTTCAAGTTCAGAATGAGTGTCATATAACTCATTCAATATTTTTAAGGCACCATAGGAATCACTAATGGAAGAAATATGATGTCTCACATCTTCACTTATGGTCGCTGAGATCACTGCATATGATTTCTTGCCTTTGTCTTCCTATATTTCACATTCATTGTTTATGGTCGGTATGACTAGTTTTCTACAAGGTTTTTTACTCTTAGACTTTAACAAATATGATTCTTCTTCAGATTCTGCTTATTCTTCTTATTTTGGTTTTGTATATTCTTTAGTGGGTTTTATTCTCTGAGGGAATTCCTTTTCTTCACAAATCCATTTCCATAAGCCATTGAAGATCAGTGTGCTCTTGATCTTTATATACCATTCACTAGAATTCTCCTTTCCATTCAGCACCACACTAACAATGGAGATAAGGGAATGCATTTTATTCTTCTATCTTCACAAACATATCAAGGTGTCATGATGAAACAACAATACAGTGAGGCTGCACCAATTTAGACTGAAACAAAGAGAGTGAGTGTGTTCTCACGATGGAAAAAAAAAACTAGTTATATTGGTTTACGAAGAGGAAGTCAAATAAATATGGCAACAAATAGACTATATGGAAGTCAAATGAGGCAGTCAAATGTGGCACTCTCACTCAGTATAAATATGGCACTCTCACATGGGTGATATGTGATATACAATGTGGTTTGTATTCAATAAACAACCAACTAATATTGTATGGGCGATATGTGATATAAAATATGGAGAATACCATAGATATAAAAAATGAATGAGTATACAAATAATAAACCACCAACGATAATGTATGATAAAACCAACGAATTATACAACAATGAATGGATGTCCCAACGATTCATAATTTATACCATAATGTATAATAGAACCAACGATATATACAGTGCGTGGGTATTCCACCAAAACGACAACAAACTGGTGTTGCACCCTCATTGTTTAAGTTGAGCTTGTCACCTCAATCTAACCTCAAAACCTAGAAACAATAATGTATATAGAGAAGTGAATGAGAGAACAAATCCAATGAATGGAATTCAATGTGTGGTTACCTCTTCTCACCTAGCCATGCAAAGTATGTAATGAAACCACACCAAGATTTGAACGTGTGTAGGAGGTGTAAGAATGGAGTGAGAGTGGAGCCAAATGAAATTTATAGCGATTAGGGTTTCAAGCTAAGAACAATAGTAAAGATAATAATGCCTAAATTCTAAGTAAAAAATAGCAATGAAAACTGACAGTTGAAACCTAACACCTGAAAGAACAATAGCAAAGAGAATCCTCACAAATTCAAACTATGAAGGAAGAGATGGCAGAGGGCATTTTTTGCATGGTGTTATCACCTATTTTGTTCTGATAAGTCTCATCTCTCATCTCTTAGTTTCTCCATTTCAATTTTTTTATGTAAGCTATAAATCCTAATCATTAGTTTGATTAAGGGTGAAAAATCTTATTAAGGGGGTCAAATTTGTATTATGATGAGACAAATGAGGGGTACTTAGTCTTATAAAAGGGGGATATGATTAATTATGCATATGTTTGTAAACATGTCCTATTAAATCATCTAAAGTATCAAATCATTTCATCAAAGGTCATATGCCATGTCATAGTTTTTGTTTCATCATTACTATGTTATGTAACGACTTTCAAGTCATTTTCATTTCAAATGTGCCAAAGGACAAGGTTATGTAGGGCACTACAAGAACTTCCACCTGTCCCTATTTCATCATCACGTAGATGGTTGGAGTGAATTTGAGGGACGTGGATCATCCTACCTGGATGGAGGAAATATTCAAGGCAGTTATCAAGTACCCAATCTCTAGTTATAGCATGCAAAGGTGGGGTCTTTTCACCTGTACATGTCTCTTGTCTAGGATGTCACGCAAATGAGGTTTATTCAAAAGACAGTTCTTTTAAATATGGTTCATTATTCGTTACTCTAGTTTCACACTGCAAAGCTGGTCAAATTCAAATTTTCACCCATAGAGCCAGAAAATCCCCTATCCTTCTCAACACAATAGGCATATCCATTTTCTACAGCAAAGAGTCTAGCCTTCTGGTCGTGACAGTTAATATGGGTAAAGGCGGACACGTGAAAAGAAAAGAACCTTAAGGGCCTAAGATTATGGAAGCATATGAAGACAACATACACATATTTGATCGATCTGGTTGGTATTTGTACTTCACCGAGTTAGATGGTTATGACTATGCTACAGCCTTGGCGTTTGCTGAAATTTTTAATGGACACAGGGCCTGAATTGCAAACTTGGTTATGTAGGTTACAAAAGAGTCCATAACAACAACTTGTAACATCCCTGTCGATGGTGAAAAGTGGTTCAAAAGAAAATTAATTATAGGAGGGGATGTAAACCAGTTCTTGAAACTTGAACATAGATATCCCAATTGGGCCAAGGGTATTCCTAGAGATTGGATTGTTGATGAATGGATGGAGGCCTTGCTAATGCTTAAATGATACATCACATGTGAAGGGAGCTATTGTACTATTTTTTTGTTTCATCTCTGTTTTCTTCTTCATTTGTTAGGAATCAAAAGGATGATTCTACCATATTACTTCTTAAGAGATCTAAATAAGATGGCCATGAAAATTCAAGAAAACCCTAAGACCCCTCCTCATGGAATTTATCATCAGGGATTGAATAAGACACTTATTAAAGAGGAGCTGGGAAAATTACAGAGGACATGGGATCAATTCTTGATCTAGTTAGGTTTTGAGAAAGAAGTACATCCTCCTTCCACACAATTTCATGATAAAGTTGATAAGCCTAATCAGGAAGCTTCGCCCAATGCAAGTCAACCAGTCATTCCATGGAAGGGTAAAAGAGAAGTCTATTTAAATATTTCAGACGAGCCAGTGGAAGCTACTCCAACTAGCCAGCAAGAAGATAAAGGGTTTTGTCATATCCTAGCTGGAGGTAAGCATCTGTTTCCATTTTCCCAAAAGAATTATTCTAGAAGGACCAAAAGGTTGGTAAAACCTAGGGTATTGAAAGAAGATCAAGAACCTGAGATAGTAGAAGGATTTGTAGATCCTCTATAGCCTAAAGATCATTCCCCAAATATCATTCCTCGTAGCTCAAGCTCCTATGAAGAAGATACTTCTAGATATACAATTTTGATGAGAAAAAGGAGCATCAGGCCTCGAAATAAATTCAGGTTGAAATCCAAAGTAGTGTATAACCCTGCCATTAAAGATAAGGTTATCATTATTGACAAAGAATCTGCAAACCCAAAGTAGGATCCAACAATAAGAAAGAAAATTATTGTAACTAATCCTGAGAGGAATAAGTATAAGAAGGGAGGTCTAACAACAAACACAAAGACTCCTACAGGAAAAAAACAAAGCTTCTGCAAGAAAACAAAGTAAAAAGAATAAGAGAGGTTGAAACCCTACAATCAGATCTGAGGGGGTTAAGCCCAAGAGAATAAAAGTTCATTCTCAAACCAAGAAGACAAGAAGGAACAGTTTGGATTTGCCGGCAAAAGCAACTACATCTGTTTTTCAAGGAGAATTTGCAGTTTGAGAATTTCACCTTCAATGAAAATCCTAAATTTTGACTGAAAGATGATTGATGATGGAATAACCTTTTGGTTTCCTTGTATTTAAGAGACCATTCCTATTTTTGTTATGATTGGATGTAACCTGGGAAAGGAAATGCGTTAAAAATGATCAAAACTGGTTTTTTTGTATGGTGCTACAGGAAGTTCCCGCAGTCTCATACACAAGAAAATATTGGATCTACAGGAACACCTGTAGCAACCTATTTTGAAACAAATATGACACAAATTCATATTTTCATAATGGAGAAAGGATGTAAACAAGGAAAATACTTTATGGATCATTAGATGGAGTAAAATCTCCTTTTTATGTATCTACATTCTATATTGGGATACGAGGATTTTGTAGAGCAGTCATTATTGTTGAATTGTCATAGTCTTGAATCGAGTGGATCATTGAAGATCAGGAAGATTTTGGAAGGATAAATAGGAAGATGCAATGTAATAATCCAGGTGGAAAGCAAGTTAACTAAAGAACTTTTGTATGCAAGGTTGTTTCCTTTATCATAGGATATTTTTGTAAATTGCTTATTGTTTTGTATATCAATAGATAAAGACAAAAATTCACCTTGAGTACTTGTAGGGATTAGTTTTGATATGTCTCTGATTATCAGGTTGACCATAAATGCATGTAACCAATTGTAAAACATTATATATTGGATAAAGTAGAAAAAGAATGGGTTGGATCCTTGTTTTTGGATTAAAGGTTCTAATTATAAGACTATTTTGATGCATCCTACCTATGTAAAGATTTCAACTGTTAATAAAATTGAAGGTTGGTGTGTATATCTCATGTTTTTTTATCACTTCTATTTCCTCATCTTGAACATATCATTACTGTTATATGCTCATATCACTATATGTATTCGCTGAAAAGGTTTCTCTATTTTGTATAGTGCAATCTTTGCCACATGTATGTTTGAGTCATTTAAATCTTGTTAAAAAAGGATTTCTGAGTGTAGGTTTATTCTTCTACTAGTTAAGTATATTAAAGAACAAATTCTCTTTGATGATTGTCAATTTTGTTCCATTTAATTCTCCTTAATCATATCAAATACTATTTTTACTCCAACTGAGATTTTATTTAACTGATCTGATGCACACGGGGAAGTGGTTTTAATAACTCATTCATCAAGCTACATTGAAATCAAGAGTGTGATCCTCACTCCTCTCTAAAACTATTTTCATTAAACATTTTGAAACAATATGTGCTAGGCTTGACTCAATAGCAGTCTTGAGTTGACTTCTAGCGCTAACACATGGGACATGAAATTCTCATGGAATTAATGGCATTGACTCTGATACACTGTTAGGCCAGGGAGCATAAATGATAACTCCACAATGATGATCATTCTATTACCAGTAAGCTCAACAAATACAAAATTAACCAACTAATGGTATTCCCAATGTATGACTTTTCCTATCTACGAATGTTCATATTTACATTTATGGTACATGTAACATATCCACGAGGGATTATGTGTCCAATAGGAACCAAGAAAAAGTTGTGCGGAAATGATCTTGATGATGAATAATGGTAAATAACATAGTTGGTCCCATCATTTACAATAATTAAAGTGACTTCTAAGGTTATTTTCTCTATTAACATAGTTACTAACTTAATGAGAACTGTGACCTCAAAACGAGAACTATAGCCCTTAAAACCCATATTTTTTCATAAAAAACATGAAAATCAACCCCCAAATCAAAACGCGGTGCTACCGGCAACACCATTTTTTGTAACCGGGTCAAAATTACAACATTTTTCAAGCATAGGATTAAAGAATCAAATGGTTGCTCATAAAAACTTTAAAATCAACCCCCAAATCAAAAAGTGGTGCTACCCATAGCACCATTTTTTCTAACCGGGTCAAAATTACAACTTTTTTCAAGCATGACCTTAAAACATAAAACAGTTGCCTAGAAAAACCTTAAAATCAACACCAAAATAAAAACGTGACGCTACCTGAAGAAAAATATTTGTTTTAAACGTTAAAATTGCAGGTAATTATGGACTAATTGAAATTGTGACGTTGACAACAAATCCCGACGCAAATAAAAAACCCAAAATTGGATCCTAAATGGTTACATGAAAATTTATTTACTAATTTTGTTTTTTAATTTACATTAAAAAATAAATAAAGAGAACAGAGAAAATCTTCACAATTTTTTTTAATGAAGACAAAAACATATTTAAAAAAAGATATTCAAAACCCAAATTTAAAAAAAAAAACTTAACAAAACAGTGAAAAACAAAAAAAAAAACTAAAAAGAAATGAAAAAAAACTAAAAAGAAATGAAAAAAAATTAAAATTTCCCCGTAAAACAATAATTTAAAAGAAATTAAATTTTTTTATAAAAAAGAATTATAAATGACCAAAAAAAATATTTATGGCCAAAAAAACCTTTAAAAAGGTGAACAAAAAAAATAAATTAAAAACATATATAAAAAAACTCAAATTAAAAAACCTAAAATAAAAACTTTAATACAAAATTTAAAAAAAAATTAACAAAAAACTTTAAAAATCCTTATTACAACAACAATTTTTTTTTTTATGTAAAAAATCTAAAAAAAAAAATTTAAATAAAAAAGTTCATAAAAATTAAAAAAAAAAATCAAAATCTTTATAATATATAGTTGCTTATATATATATATATAAACTTAAGGCACCCATGTGACTTGGGCTAGGACCGTAAGGGGGCCTTGCAGGCCTAACCCTGGTCGTGTGGGGTGAATTAGTGTATATGCTAATTCTTCATCCTCAATATAGTCATTTGGAAAGGGACATTAGAGTCCTCCCTTCCAATTTTTTTTATCCTCAAGCGATCGCTGACCACGACTCTGCCTAATGTGGCTCTCACCCCATGTAACATCCTCTACATGCTTTCCTCCTACCATAACCCTGTGGTCNTTTATAATATATAGTTGCTTATATATATATATATAAACTTAAGGCACCCATGTGACTTGGGCTAGGACCGTAAGGGGGCCTTGCAGGCCTAACCCTGGTCGTGTGGGGTGAATTAGTGTATATGCTAATTCTTCATCCTCAATGTAGTCATTTGGAAAGGGACATTAGAGTCCTCCCTTCCAATTTTTTTTATCCTCAAGCGATCGCTGACCACGACTCTGCCTAATGTGGCTCTCACCCCATGTAACATCCTCTACATGCTTTCCTCCTACCATAACCCTGTGGTCTTGATTCCCCTATGATAACCTTTATTGGTATGCTCCCCACCATAAATGTGCACACACTATCTGTGACTAAATTTCTCCCTGAATTAACTGCACCCTGTGCCCACTGTCTCTTCCTGGACATCCCTCATAATATTTTCACCTCATCAATGGACGTGACTCTATAACTATTTTACTATGCATACTATTAGCACAAGATTGGTTTATGCCTCAGCGTTGCATAAATCCTTCATTATTAATTTTGGCAAATGAATACAATTGTTATGGAATATTTTATTTATTTTGGGGAAAATTGAAATTATATTGGGTTATGCCCAATATCCAAGTTCAAGCATCAAAATCACTCACATATTTGTGCTACCCAATCGCATGCACACACACAGGCGAGCGCTACCTAAATTCTGGCAGAAAACGAATTGTGTAGAGTTATTTCACTAGTTTTGAGTCACTAACTTAAAACTTGGATTGTGAACAATTGAGAAGGTGTTTTTGCAAACTGGAGGAGGTTTTTGTTCATAACATTACAAATAACAAAAACCTCTCTCAGTTTTTCAAAATTGGTTATGGTTTGAGATATATTAGACATAGAAGTGGCGCTACCGAATCTGTACAACGACGCTACCGAATTTCCTGTAGCGGTCACGGTTTTGATATTCACCTTGTTGGGAGGTTGCCACATGTAAAGGAGGATTTGAATGGATTCTCAAGGATCATTTATATTTCAAGGGACACCTGCACCTAAGATTTAGCACCATCAAAGGCCTCATGCAATGAGGTGGAAACAATTTATTAATGACTTCCAACAAATTCCTCAAAATTAGCAGTTTGTTGGATTTTTGTCTCTTTGATTGTTTCCACCTATCTCCAAGGCTTAGAATCCAATGGAGGAGATGGGATTCGACCTCCTAAGGTTATTTGAATCCTATTTTCTATTTAAGGAGGGAGGTATCTCTTGGAGAAGGAGGATTCATGAGCCAAGAGAAGCTAGAGAGAGTAGGAGCAGACAATTTTCCTGTGTGTGTTCATTTGTAAGCCTGTGGGCATTTTATGATTGTAAGCATTACTGCTATTGGAGACTCATTAGAGCTATGATTTCAGATTGTAACCCTTTTGTTTATATTTTTTCTTATTTGAATATATTGTACATTTGAGGATCAAAGGATGTCAATGATTTAAGGATCCCTAAGCAACAGAGGATCTGCTGTATTTTTTCCATCAATCATTGTTTATGTTCAAGTATTTGTTGATTCATTAAATTGAGAGGATCTCTATTTACTAAAAATTCTATCTTATGTTTTCCTTATTCATTCTTTCACTTATCAACATATAATTTTGTTTTCTATTGAGGAGCTTTTGTGCCTTCGATGAGTAGGATGTTTGTGACTCCATTGCCCATTGGTGTAGCCTACTGATCTACAGTTTGCAGTCCTCTCTCTTTCTTTATCCATGTTGTTGATCCACCTATTCAAAACCAAAGTTATATTTTACATTCTGATGGATGCTGAGCTTACACTTTATCAGTCAAAGTGTGACTTTCAATGCTAACATAATTGGCACTGTTGCTAGGGACGGGTTTGAGATGATTGAAAATCTCCCTGGGAAGAACGACACTGCACAACTCTAGTTTTAGATGGTGACTAAAGTTGGACACCTTCAAGACTGCACATTCACCATGGAGACTCCATTGTTTAGAATCTATTGGTGACTCCACTAGGTATGAGACAAATTAAATGGCTATGAAGGATATCCTGGCCAGGAGGTTTGCCCCACTCAATTTCTCATCCATAGATGGTTATCCACATCATGTGCCTCAAATTGATGAATGGAAAGATCTGATGCCCATATTTTATGAAGGTGAGGATGAAAACCCTTTTGAGCATGTTCATGAATTTATGCTTTGATGCAACAGCTTGACATCCATCATGAAGATACATTGATGAAAATGTTCATGTATTCATTGGAAGGCGATGCAAGGCAATGGTATAGAACACTCCCTGCTTCTAGTATTTCCTCTTTTGAAGGACTTTCATGATGTTTTTTATTCCCATTGCAAGATAATTTATCCAGCTGAAAGACTTTTTGAGAATTGTTGTGAGGGGTATGCATCATATATTCAAGATTCAACAAGTGATTCCTCTAGCAGTAATGACGAAGGGGATGATTGTAAATAACAGGACTTAGATTATGAGTTTCATAATTATTTTCCTAAATTTGAAGAACAAATGCATAATTCATATCAAAATCTAGGTCCCCAAGAGAAAGATCAATATGGACAATCCATCATTTCCCTTTCTCCTCCTTTTCTCGATTCTTTAAGTCAAGAGGTCATCTTAGGTTCAGATTTATTTCATCATGAGAATAGTGTTGCAACTTGTCATGAACAAATTCATATCTTAACAGTGGTTGTTGTAATCCCTCCTATTGTTAATGAACCAATGTGCCATGATTTGCTAAGTTTTGATGACTATGAGGATGTTTTCACTGAACAACTAGTTGTCCCAACTATTATACTAATCCCCTCAGCCATTAATAGTCAAATGGTCATTGATTCACCTTTGTATGATGATTATGAAGATGATTTCCATGAACAGTCTGTTGAATACATTATATCAGATAAGTACCCTTCACATCAAAKCAACACTAGCTTGTTTCAACCCTCATGTCATATTTTTGTTGCTGAAAAAGAAGAAAAATATGATAATCTAATTTTAGAGGGTGAAAAACTGAGAAATTGGGACCATAAGCCAAGCTATGATGAATATCCCTCACAATCAGAAGATAAGATAGAAGAATGTAGTGTCTCAAGCACTTCTAATTGTGATGAACTGCGATATCAACYCCCTATTCCTCTTGAAGACACAAGCTTTGTTTCATCAAGAAGATAAGATCAAATTCCATGTGATCAGATGAGAAAGGTTGAAAGTAAAGAAAGAAAAGCATCGCTAATCCTTTTTCCTAATATACCTCATGACCAGGAGTGGACCAAGGCCATATGCATTGAGGATGAATCAGAAAATCAACAAGTCATACAACAACCAAGAACAATGGAGGAAGGACCTAATGCAATACTTTTCCTTTTTACACAAAGCAATGTCGCAGGGGCAAATATTGATGATGTTTTTTAGGATCCATTTGCATCCTGTTTGCAAGAAGAAAGTGTTCCTAGGATCATTGATTTATTCAATGGAAAGTGTATTGCCAAATGTTTTTTTGACGTGCCTTCAAGTAAGAATTATCTCTGGTGCTTAAGGAAGCACATTTCAAAGCTTCAAACAGTTGAAAAAATAATAAAATGGCTTCATTGGTTTTTTCATGTAACTTGAATGCTTCATTTTTCCAATAATTAGAGTAGGTGTGTGGAATAAGCTTGTTGAACAAGCATCATTTTCATCATTTTTGTCCGTTTCAGTTTTCATTTGCATTTAGTTTCAGTTGAAGGTCACAGATCAAAGTAGATTGCAGAGGTTAAAGGTTGGGAGCAGCCCTAGGATAAGGCATTGAAACTACAATAGTTCTTAGATTCTCACAGGGAGGACTCTATCCCCCATGGAGCCTATGTTAGCGCAATATTAGTTTATGTCTCAGCATTGCATAGATCCTTCATTATTCATTTTGGCAAATGAATACAACAGTTATGGGATATTTTATTTATTTTGGGGAAAATTGAATTTATATTGGGTTATGTCCAATATCCAAGTTCAATCATCAAAATCACTCACAGATTTTCACTACCCAATCGCACGTAGACACACAGGCGGGCGCTACCTAAATTTTGGCAGAAAACAAATTGTGTAGAGTTATTTTACTAGTTGTGAGTCACTAACTTAAAACTTGGATTGTGAGCAATTGAGAAGGTATTTTTGAAAACAGGAGGAGGTTTTTGTTCATAACATTCCAAATAAAAAAAATGTCTCTCATTTTCTCAAAATGTGTTATGGTTTGATATATATTAGACATAGAAGTGGCGCTATCGAATCTGCACAGCGACACTACCAAATTTCCTGTAGCGATCACGATTTTGATATTCGCCTTGTTGGGAGGTTGCCACCTGTCAAGAAGGATTCAAATGGATTCTCAAGGATAAGTTAGATTTAAAGGGACACATGTACCTAGGATTTAGCTCCACCAAAGGCCTCATGCAATGAGGTGGAAACAATTTATTAATGACTTCCAACAAATTCCTGAAAATTAGCAGTTTGTTGGTTTTTTGTCTCTTTGATTGTTTCCACCTATCTCCAAGGCTTAGAATCCAATGGAGGAGATGGGATTCGACCTCCTAAGGTTATTTGGATGCTATTTTATATTTAAGGAGGGAGATATCTCTTGGAGAAGGAGGATTAATGAGCCAAGAGAGGCTAGAGAGAGTAGGAGCAGGCAATTTTCCTGTGTGTGTTCATTTGTAAGCCTGTGGGCATTTTATGATTGTAAGAATTACTGCTATTGGAGGCTCATGAGAGCTATAATTTTAGATTGTAACCATTTTGTTTATATTTCTTTTTATTTGAATATATTGCAGATTTGAGGATCAAAGGCTGTCAATGATTTATGGATCCCTAAGCGGCAGAGGATCTGCTGTATTTTTCCCATCAATCATTGTTTATATTCAAGTATTTGTTGATTCATTAAATTGAGAGGATATATGTTTACTGAACATTCTATCTTATGTTTTCCTTATTCATTCTTCCACTTATCAACATATAATCTTGTTTTCTGTTGAGAAACTTTTGTGCCTTCGATGAGTAGGATGTTTGTGAGTCCATTGCCCATTGGTGTAGCCTATTGATTTACAGTTTACAACCCTCTCTCTTTCTTTATCCATCTTTCTGATCCACCTATTCAAAACCAAAGTTATCTTTTACATTCTGATGGGTGTTGAGCTTACACTTTGGCAGTCAAAGTGTGACTTTCATTGCTAACACATACCACCATGTCCCAAAACCATCTTCGTCTATTTTTCTGAAGAATCCATAGGAACATTAGTGGTCATGCCCCTTAGAACCACCCTTTTTTCTCCTACAATTATGAACTCATAGTTTATTTTAAGGGCTAAATTTTTCCAATGGGATAATTTTCCATAGTTTTTCCCCAAAAAATATTCACTAATTTCCATTTTTTCTAAAAATGATTTGCCTAAATTCCATAGAATAAATTTTTTTTATCTTAAAAATCGCCAAAATTTGATAGAAACTATATAAAATCCTTAGAAATTTGAATATTTTTACAAAACTATCACCAAACATTTTACATTTTGCATACTAAGGACTAGTAAGATTATCCCATGTTTCTACATTTAAATATAAATTTCCATCTTTAAAATTATCTCTTCGTGAACTCCATCTTCATTTTTTTGGTAGTCTTGAGAGATAGTCCCTAATGTACTGATCCATTGAACTCCCATGATGATACTCGTGTCCTCTAAATCCATCACAAAAAAATCATCTGTCACTGTATGATTATCCATGGACAACTCTAAGTGTTGAACCATCTGTGTGCATGTCAAATTGTGTCTACCTATCTCCAACACTTTGAAATCTCCAATATCAATCGTAGGTAAATGCGACCTCCTAGCTAAACATCGGTAAATAAAATTATGGGTGGCCCCACCATCAATCAAGATCACGACTTGTTGTCCCTATACTTCTTGCCTAATGCTGAATGCATGAAAGCTAGGAATGCTTAGTAGGGAGGTGATAGTCATCCCCTTAGCCTCTCCACGAGGCTTCTTCTCATCACTACTACACATTGTGCCCTGATTTGTTCCTGCTCCCCCGACTTCATCACTGTTAGAATGCACCTGACCATCCTTCAAACACTTGTGACCCGACTACCAAGACTACCTGCAACTATAACAAATACCCTTCCATCTCAATTCCCTCCGAGTCTCTCCATCTATCTGGTCTATCCAAAACCTTTCTTTCTGTAAGGATATCTTATATATGCTCTTTCAATGTGCAGAAAGTCTATATTTCCCTTGCACTATGTGCTAAGTATCATCCATGACATGCTCCCTCCTCCAATATCTGTCTGAGCTCTTGTCTGTACTCTGTCGACGTGCGAGAAATATATTTGTGACCTACTCTGTGGGAAATATATCATCTGTGCCACGCGCTCTCCTCCAATATATGTTTGAGATCATGTCTGATCCTCTGGAAGTAGAAATATCCATTCTCCTTTCCTCATGCCTTGAGCCATAGATTTGCAGTCCTATGCTACAACTCCTAGGCCCAAGCCCACACTTGATGTGAAAATATTCTTCTAACGACATGGCTCTGTGTAACTCATTGCTCAAAACCTCATACTCTCTCCGATACTTCTCAAAGATATCTCTTAGCTCTGTTTCAGCTATCTGTGGCACATCCAAAAAATTCAGCATAGTAGGCATAAGTGTCATCCTGTTGATAGAGTACATGTGTGCATGTGCCACCTCAGATCTACTGTCAATCATTGTCTGGTACATGTCTCCTCTATGTGAGGTACTGATCCAGATTTATGTAGGAACATAATGAAATACATAAATACACATAAACGCAGAGATGCAGTGGAAATAAGACTTCATTTCATTAATAACAAATGACTAAAATATGCTTACAGACAAAATGGAAATAAACTAGCTAGGGCGCTGGGAGCTTATCTCTGAGAAGAGATGTGGCTGCTACTCGCATCCGTGAGAAGATACTTACAATGAG
>SNQJ01S0000210.1:345407-358617 GCA_010110895.2 Picea sitchensis | reverse complement strand
GGGGGGGGGGGGTTGAATCAATATTGAGAAATTTTTACCACTTTCAATAAAAATATGTGAAATTTAACTTTATCGACAATATATCATTTACATTCAGTATATCATAAGAAATATCAATCAACAATGCATAATTCATAACCACAGATACAAAGTAACCATAATTTATGTGGAAACTCAAATGGGAGAAAAGCATGGAATGCTTTTCTTATATATCAAAAAAATACATTCATAGGAAGCAAAAACTTCCAAATTGTCTAGCTCCAACTGGAAGGAGGATCCAACTTGAATAAAGCTACAACTCCCTGAATTCTCCAACTACAACTGGAAGGAGGCTCCAACCCCCTAGTTTACAGGCTCCAACCTGAAGGAAGCTACGACTCCCTGTGTTCTTTGGATCCAACCAGAAGGAAGCTACAATACCTTGATTTATAGGCTCCAAACTAAAGGAAGCTCCAACTCCCTATGTTCTATGAAACCAACTGGAAGGAGGCTACGACCCTCTTTCCTTTCCCCATTATTTCGCCTTGAAATATAAGAGTAGACTCAATCTATCACTAATACCGATACTGCCACTTCCATTGTCATTGTCACTACCACTATCCTTATAACTATCACTGTCATTGTCATTGATATACCATCATCAACCAACTATAGCCAGATCCACTCAGATGGATGCCAAAACCTTCACCAAGATGTGTATCAAACTATATGCCATAACATGCATGTGTTATATCCATACACCATGTACCATATCCATCAACCATGTACCAAAACCTATGCCATATCATACATCAACCATATACCAAAACCTATACCATAACATGCATCAACCATGTACCAATACCTATACCATATAAATCATGTACCAAGATATGTCATAAAACATGTACCATGATATATGTCTCAATCATGCCATACACTATGTACCGTAATATATGCCAAGAGAAAGTACCATAAAATAAATGATGTGCCTCAACCATGTGCATCAACCAAGTACCAAAACATCAATGATATGAACCAATCATATACCTCAAGCATGTTCCAAAACCATGTACCAAAATGTGTGCCTCAACCATGTACCATGCCTCAACCAAATACCAAAAGATATGCCATAAATCATGTACCAATGCCTCAACAATATAAAAAATACATGCCTCAAGCATGCATCATAACATCACCAATGTATAATCCTCAAAACATAGATATAAAAATACATGTAACTGTGTATCAGACCTGGTGCATCGTCATAAATTTCTCAAGCATTCAACAACTTGGAATAAGCATCTCTCTCAAATCTGTCTCAACCTCGCTATTCAGGGACCAATCATCTAGCGGGGCCTCGCACGATGAGTGTCGTACAACCTGTGGGGGTGCCTCGTGGGATGAGTGTCGTACAACCCGCGGGGGTGGCTCATAGGACACCTATAGCCTGACCCATTGGGGTCAACTAAATTAGGGTTTTCAGAAACCCTTCGCTCTCTTCAACTATGAGAATTTTGCACTCTTTTCTTCCTCAGATACGCTATGAAAATGTTTACCAAAAGATCACATGAAATATAGATAATTGATAAACTTGTGTATCTTCAAATGAGAGGCTCCTTGAATTGTATTTATACTTTTCCAAGTGACTTATTTTTTTTAACTTTAGGGCCAACCTGTACTTTCTTATTATAACTATTTTACACTTTAATTAATGACTGTTGGCCCTTGACCAAGTTTTGGGAGATCCTTGGTCAAGGCTGACCTATTTTGGAACTTCAATAGCCTATCGAAGATGGAGTGCAAGACGAAGCAAAGATTGCGGGATCTCAACCCCTTTTTGGGATTTGGGATTATGTTATGGGTATGGAATGTCGGCCCATGGGTTTACCCATGTTTAGGCATATTTTTTAAATTATAAATAAGTATCTAGGTGACATAAGTAGTGGGGTCGATAAACTAAGTGCTAAGTGCAAGTATGGTTTGTAGATGCTCTGTGCATATTGTGAGAAACTTGTAGAGCTAAGTGCAAGTGGTTGTAATAGACTGTGAAAGGATTTGTGCTAGACCTAGCTCGGGGAAAGAGGATCTGGCGAGGTGCGCACAGATCTCCTGTCCTATGTGGAGTAGGGTTTTTGTAGATCTATGCATGTAGATGAATGATTGAAGCTAATAAAGAAGAAGAGTTGGTGGACGTAGCCCCAGGGTGGGGGTGAACCACATAAATATTGTCTTATTCTGCTCTGTGCGATATTCTGATGTGTTTATGTCTTTACTTGCTAAGTTCTTTGATATAGATAGATAGATCTGTTTGTGCTTTGTGCTTATGATGACCCTTGATGCTAGAACTGACCTATGTGAACTTGCTTAGTGCTCAAATCTGTTAGATCTAATCTATTTATTTATGATAAGTGCTTAGATACATTAGATCTGGGTGAATGTTGTGATGCTTTATTTTATCTACGAAGTAGATATTGGTTAAATAATGATGAAATGACAGTGCTAAGTGCTCTATTAAGTATTATAATCACATATCTGTGTCCCAACTAAGGTTGCAGACACCTAAGTCCTGCAACCACCTCTTCCTCTACCTCGGGTGAGACTTCATATGCTTCGCAGGTGTTGCCGAAAGGGCCGATAGTTAGGGTTTTTTTGGTGTCCTGTTGTAGCGTTGAACCCTAGGTTTCCCCCTGTGCCAACAAATGGTTCCATTGTCGGGACCTGAAACTGTGATTGTTGGGAACTGAGGAAGAAGAAGCTTTGTGCAAAGATCTGACCTGGAATTGTGAAAGCGATGTGCGTAGATCTGTTTCTCTAGTGCACAGTACTCTACTTAGTTTGACAAGCTCTGTGCTAAGGAAAATAAGTCCAATCTAAAGAAAATAGGTAAGATTTGAAATCTTTGTGCTCTAAGAAATACAAAAGTGAGACTTTTTTATTAAAAGAGGTAAGATCTGAAAGCTCTGTGCTCTGATAAAGGTAAGAATATTGAAAAGTTCTAGATCTGAAAGCTTTGTGCTCTGTAGAAGTAAGATAAGTGGAAAAAAAAATTTCAACAGTATGGATCTAGGTATGTTTGATAGATTCTATCCTAGCTTGAAAACTAGGGTATTAATAGATGAAAGAAGATTTGATATGAGTAGATCTGATAAGAATAGTAAAAAATATGTTATACCTATGCATAGAAAGAATGTTTGGACTAACAAGTGTATGCAGGATCCTAGAAAGAAATGTTTGCAGGTTATATACCATGATCCTAGCACGGAGTGCAGGAAAGGATGAGGATCATTTAAAATAAAGAGAGGATTAACCCTCTATTACAGTTGCAGAAAACCAGGACATTTTGCTAAGGAATGCCCTGGGATAAGACTCGATTGTCTTTGTTGCAAAGATATGGACCATGAAGTATTGGATTGTCCTAGAATGATTGCTAAGCTTGAAGAAATGAACATGAGACAAGAAAACCCTAGGGCAGATCTGGAAACTAAGATTATGACAGAGTCCCAGAAAGAATCAGAGAAAGTATTGCTACAGATGAAAGAAACCCTGAATGACCACCGACATGTTAGATTATCAGAGATCTTCAAAGAAAAAGAATGCCTTGAAGCAAGAATAGGAGACTTCTACATTGACTGTGTTCTCGATGAGGAAACACAGGTGAATATCATGACAGAGAGAACTTGGGAAGCTATAGGGAGGCCTGCTATGATTCCTTCATTAGGAGGAATAGGACTATTCAAAGGAAAGATGATAAACTTATGTGGAAAGCTCACTCGGATACCTATGAATGCCAATGGAACTTCGAAAGAGGAAGATTTTGAGATTATTAAATTTATTGAGAACAGTGCCCCATTTACCACGCTACTAGGAAAACCTTGGATTGAAAGAGATCAGGCCAAAAGGCAAGAAGAAGAAGAAGTTTTAGAGCAGAAGAAGCAAGAGTTAAAAGAATGCATGACTAGAAGGATCACACACTTGATTGAAGAACATAAGAATAGATCAAAGTTATTTAACACCAGAAACTCGTATGCCAAAGTTGCAAGAACACTAGAAGACCCATAGAATATTGAAGTACCTATTCCAGATAAAGAAGAAGGATCACCCTCAAATATTAGGAAAGAATCTCAACAACGTGAAGTAACTATGCCAAAAGAATATAAGAATCAGAAAGGAAAAAGGCATATCGAGACGAGGCTCACTGGGAAGAAGTATAGAAAGATAAGTAAGAAGAGAGCCAAGATAGACAAGTTGCAGAAGGTTCCAGAGGGAACCTCGCAGAAGGAAAATTTGCAAAATTGGAGCATCATTAGGATATCAGAACAACAACACATGGCACTTCGCCATGACGAAGAAATATAGCCATTGGGGACATTATAATTGTTAGACCAATGCTCCGAACGGGTAGAAATACATTTATGGACAGACAACTCACCATTCGACCATTGGGACCACGCCATAATGGAAAAAACATAGTTAATGAAGGCTTCATACCCATTGCAAGCGACCCATTGTCGAGTCGCACCATGCATCGAGAACACTTTTTCCAATCGAGATTTTGAGCCCACATACTAAGTTGATTTTATACAGTGATCATCGCACTATTTCTGTCTATTCTATTGTAGTAGCTAAGTTACTCCCCAAACCTGAGATTATTAACCCCGAGTGCGTATGTCAGACGAGTTGAGCACTACAGAGAAAGTTGTTGAAGAAGTTTTGATCGACCTCATGACTGAAAGAGTCATTTCGATGTCTACAGGTGTACAAGCATTGTCGACGAGAGGAATGCCAACCTCTCCATCCACTGCTCGCGGAGCCAGACCATCCCGACCATCAGATGAAAAGCGAACCAAGCACAGGGATGATTTAGAGAATTCCAAATTGATTCTGACTATATTAACTACCTATATTCCACCTCTGAGTGACGCAGTAAATCAATATAGTGTGCCCGTAGATTTCGAATACACCTTTGTTATGGCGTACCTCCCGAAGGGGATACACGTAGTTTGAGAAGACCAAGATAAGATTGCAGTGGTGAAGTCTAGTGACTTCAACCTCAGAGATCGAAAATTCTATAACATGCTCGCCCCACGTAATTACTTGACTAGAACTTAGGGGAAGAATTCGAAGATAGTCCCCCAGTCATGGACTATGAACCTTGTGCAATCCACCATGCTGAATGTCATGAAGATTCCCCACTTTGGTAGACACTAGGAAGTCAATTCCTGTGTCAAGTTGTTGCTTTCTTGTTACCATGGTGGATATTTGTGGCTAAACTGATGTATAACAATTGATATGACGCCGATCAATCAGATCACGGGGTTGATTATGAAAGGACCTGATACACAAGAGTTTTACCCAGGAAAAGACATGGATCGCGCTCTAGCACAGAAGATCAAGGACACTTAAGGCGATGTCGAGAAGGGAACATGAGGCTACAAGGTAGCTTCTATCTAGAGTGGTGTAGTGCACCTCACTTATCAGTTGATTGTAGGGAAGTTAGTAAGAAAGAACTGACCTACCCAAGTCACCGGTTTTGTAGTCGACCTCGCAGGAAGTGCACGGAAGGCCTTCAGATGAACTAGGTGAAGTAACTCGTGAACCAATTGGAACTCGACTGTAGAGACGCACAAGATCAAGGATATGAATTTCATTCCAGCTGGTTGTTGATCCTTATAGATTTTATTTCCTGGGAGATGCTGGAAGGTGCAACCTTCCCAGATAATGAGCCATTTGAACCGCTAGCTACGAAGTTCAGTACACTGTGGTATTCAAGCGATATGAAAAAAAATGCCAGTCAAATGATGTTTTTCATACCTACTACAATCATCTCAAGATATCCATACATTCCAAGCCTCGCATGACTCTGAACACTCTACACCATTTCAGGCCTTTGATGAAGTTCAGCGTAGATCGACATTTTATTTACATCACAACACGCATTGATAAACATAAGGAGTAGCTTCAATCCTACTATAAGATGACATAGGAGGACTTGGATGATATCACTAAGGACTTGTCAGTGAACCTCCTTATTCCAGCAGACCCTGCAGAGATATCCAACATTAACAACCCAAAAACAACGCAGGATACACTCGGACCCAACAGGACAAAGAAGAATGAAGAGGTCCAAGGATTAGACAGTGCATCTGTGAATATTTCTTCCATATCACTAGAGCAAGGAGGTGATGGCGAAGAGTTAGATGAAAAATAAGTTGAACATAATAAAGGAGACGAGGTTGATCCCTTGAAGAAGAGGAAAGTTTCACCTCCGAAACCTTCCTCCAGAGCAGAGTTATGGAAGTAAATCAGAAAATCCAACTTGTACAAGAAAAGGCTTACCAATTGTTTACAGAGGTAGACGGCCAAGGATCAGAGCTAGATCAGGTTGTCACTACAACTGAACAATGTCTAGAGGGACCTATCAACGATGCAGTCATCCAAGAGTTTGCTGAATAGGAAGTCATAGCTCAATAAAAATTCAAAGAAGCTCGAGCCAAGCTCGAGGCCTTCAAAGTAGAACTAGTCAAACCAGAGTGACTCGGGACAAGTCACAAGTGAGTATTGGGGGCTTGTTGGCCCTTGACCAAGTTTTGGGAGATCCTTGGTCAAGGTTGACCTATTTTGGAACTTCGATAGCCTGTCGAAGACAGAGCGCAAGACGAAGTAGATATCATGGGATCTCGGCCCTTTTTTGGGTCCTTTTTGGGATTTGGGATTATGTAACGGGTATGGGATGTCGGCCCATGGGTTTACCCATGTATAGGCCTATTTTGTAGAGTATAAATAAGTAGCGGGGCCAATAAGTTAAGTGATAATTGCAAGTATGGTTTGTATATGCTCTATGCATATTGTGAGAAACTTGTAGAGCTAAGTGCAAGTGGTTGTAATAGACTGTGAAAGGCTTTGTGCTAGACCTAGTTTGGGGAAGGAGGATTTGGCAAGGTATGCGCAGATCTCCTGTCCTATGCGGAGTAGGGTTTTTGTGGCTCTGTGCATGTAGATGAATGATTGAAGCTAATAAAGAAGAAGAGTTGGTGGACGTAGCCAGGGTGGGGGTGAACCACATAAATATTGTCTTATTCTGCTCTGTGCGATATTTTGATGTGTTTATGTCTTTACTTGCTAAGTCCTTTGATATAGATAGATAGATTTGTTTGTTATTTGTTCTTATGATGACCATTGATGCTAGATATGACCTATGTGAACTTTCTTAGTGCTCAAATTTGCTAGATCTAATCTATTTCTTTATGCTAAGTGCTTAGATACATTAGATCTAGGTGAATTCTGTGATGCTCTATTTTATTTGCAAAGTAGATATTGGTTAAATAATGATGAAATGACGGTGCTAAGTGATCTATTAAGTATTATAATCATATATCTGTGTCCCAGCTAAGGTTGCAGACACCTGAGTCTTGCAACCACCCCTTCCTCTACCTCGGGTGAGACTTCATCTACTTCGCAGGTGTTTCCAAAAGGGCCAGTAGTTAGGGTTTTGTTGGTGCGTTGTTGTAGCGTTGAACCCTGGATCTGTCCTTGGGTAAAAAATGACTCATAACTTGTTGTTGCAACAATTTAGGGGATTCTAAACCATTCTTCGGGGATTTCAACTTCAAGAGGGATTAACTCCTCAACCGTGAGGAACCACATGGCATACCACCTACTGTTAGAAATGACATGACATAGACTATCCATCTATGAGGGTTTTTTTTATGTACTTTTAATGTTCTTCAACCTCAGTTTCCTCAATCAACTTTGGGCCACATGAACACACCTCGAGGATTCTTGTAGACTTCTTCAAAGCATATTCTCACGAGGGACATGCTCAAAGCTACGTACGCCATAAGGGGAACACATTGGAAAGTTGTCCAAATATACCCATTACTTCTAGATTTTTCCAAACTTGCTTTAGGGTTTCTTCTAGGATTGACTAGGGTTGACATCAATGAAAACCTGTTGAAATACACGCTAACACTAAGAGGGGGGGTGTATTAGTGTCTAGAACTTTTGGCTACTTTTCACACTTTCATAGATTAACTAAATTAACTGAATAAGATATATGTTGTTCAATTAATTATTCATAAACATGTATAAAAAAAATGTATGAAGTGGATAAAATATCATTTTTTTATTTATTTAACTTAAATGAATACAAATAAAATCAATTCCTTAATATCTTCAACTTCATCTGAATATGAGAGATCCAACTCTCCGATACAAGACCCAAATTGTAGTTCTTAGATCCAACTGAGAAATGAGGAATCCAACCCTCATAACAAGACCCGTCTTGTTGATTTCATACCCAACTGATATGTGAGGATATATATATCAATCAAGACACTTTCTTCCCTACATATTAATTTACTTATATAGTCCTCAAAATGGTGCCACTTTGAAACAATGTATCCTTTTGGAATGAAACATTGCACCCCTTCATTTATTTAAAACAAATGGTAGCTTTTATTAATTGATTTTCATACACCAATTTAGACATCGATTTTCGTATGATGATTATGGAGTTCTGGAAATGAATTTTAAAACTCTACGACATGGGTTTTTTGCAGAACATGCCCAAATATATGACACTTGGAAAATTTCCCTAGACAGTGTGTGAGGTGGCTGGTACAAGCAGTTCTTTGAAGGAAACTTGCCTAAATTTTCCTTTCATCATCAAATTCCAGATCGACTTCAGTACATATTAACTTTTCGTGAATGTATAAATCAACCTCCACATATCGCCTTTGTTGGTGATTATTTAAACTCAACTTGTAAAGATTTTGATTTATGGTTATATTAAAATTGATTCCCTCTCAACTGCTAGTTATTAAATATTTGATTTGGTCTCACCCTTTTTCGTATTTTCTTCCTCATTCGACCGACAAACATCTTTTTGGTCGACTCAACTAGGAGAAATTTTTACTTGAGTATTTCAATTCTTATCGACCCATCTTGATTCAGCTTTGGCTTGAATTGTATTTAATTTTTCTTCGACTTCGACCTTTAGGTTACTTCTTTCTTGGATCGAATCGACTTGGAAGAAAATCGACTTGAGAAATTCGACTTTGGTTTTCTCGATTTGCTTTGGTCGACTTGTATTTACTGACTCAATTTTCCTTCGACTTCAACCTTGAGTTGGTCAACTTGTCTTAGACTCGTCTTGAAATTGATCGACTTGTCTTAAACTTTTGTCAATATGCAGGCTTGCAGTCGGTCGACTTGTCTTCGACTCGTCTTGTAGTCGATCAAATTCCAGATAGTCGACCTTACTTTTGTTTGAATCGACTCGACTTGTGACTCGATGGTGTCAATTATTCCTCACCAAACATCCACCATTGACATTCTGTCTCATCTCTAGACTCTTCTTCAATTGATATTTTCTGAATCACTTTTAATGAACCATGTCTTATTAACTTATTTATTTGTGATTTGTATGGATCCATGTTGGATTATCCACTTACCTTTTTTATCTGGAAAATTTCTTCACAATTTCTTCTTTTCTGCATGGATGTTAATGACACAATCTCCACCTTATACAATATAGGATGAGGGTATCAAGCTCATACAATATATTAGTCAATATTATATTTCTACTGATATTCAAGTCACTTTCATAACATTATGTCCAATATTGACAATGCTTAACATTCAAGTCACCTTCATAACATTATATCCAACCTTCATAACATTATGTCCAATATTGACAATGCTTGAAATTCAATTCACCTTCATAAAAATATGTATAATATTTACAATACTTCTCAAACCTATCAATCGATGATACTTCACCTATTTATCAAGGTTGACATCAATGGAAACCAAATTTCCAACAATCTCCCCCTTTGTTATTGATGGAAACCTTAGTAAAACAATCTTACTTCCCTTGTGAAATGTATTCTGTATTTTGATTCCTTTGAGCCGACTTTGTTTTACTCTTTATCTCTCCCCCTTTGACAACAATGACAAAGGGAATATTTCTCTTCTCTCCCTGAGATGATTCTCCTCCTAAGGTAATTCTCCCCCTGAGGTGATGCTCCACCTGTCTTTGTCCAATTTATTTCAGACATTGTTTTTATTGTTTATCTCTCCTCTTTTGACATCAATGACAAAGGAAAGAAAACGTTTACTGCTTTTCTCCCCCTATGAATGTGCCATATGTTATCTCAATATCTTGGGATTTTTGTTTTCAAATAGGGTTTTACTTTCTTCTCCTTTGTAATAAAGGAGAAGGGTGTGAAGCTTACTGATCTTCTTGATCTATTTATTCTTCTTCTTGATATTCTTTAGTTCTTTGATTCCAAGAGATATTTATTGTTCTTTCATATCATTAATAAAGTTTCTCTATTCATACTATGTCTTTATATATTTTGAACTCCTTTTGTTACTTTGTTCTTTAGATATTATTTGTTTTATTCATCACACTATTCTACAGACTGATTTTCTTTTGAGAGTTCAACATCATCACCACTATTTTGTTCACCATAATATTCTTCATCTTCTTCTTTAGAAATTATTATTCCTTGAGCTTGTTCCTCTTCATATTAAAATCTCTGAATTTCACATTTGTTATTAAGAGTTTCATCCATCAGTTTATTTTTATCAATTTCTTCATTTTTAGGTGCAATATCTTCATCATGTTTCTTGCTTTCTGCTTCGAATTTTCTTCTCCATATATTTCCATAAGGCACTCTGTTTGATGAAATTTTATTTTCTACATTTTTCCTTTGAGATTTATCCTCTTTTCTTTTCTTCCAAAGTTCAATAGATTTCCTTCCTAACTTGTATGGATTATTTTTCATGGGTTTTCTTCTTGATTTTACATAGTCTTGGGATTTGTACCCAAAATTATCATTGTTGTAGCATCTCATGGTATAACAAAACTTTGTTGTATGCCCAACATAATTGCATCTCCAAAATATCATTAAGTTATTGGACCTTCCTGGATTTTTGTTTTCGGGACTCTTGCATTCCAATGCTTTGTGACCAAAGTTTTTACAAGAAAAAAAATAACCATTAAGGTGTTTATATACTCGAGTTTATTGTAACATGAGAAGTCTTCCTTTTGATATGTTTCTTGTTTTTGACTTTTATAAATTCCTCCTTTAACAAAGTTCATGATTTGTATTTGGTTTGTGATTGCACCTTTTCTTTTTGAGGAGGATAATCATTCCTCGTGTTTGTGAATGGTGTTCCACTTGCCACCTTCTTATTTATTATTGTACCGAAGACCAGTTTGGTCATCAATTTGTCTTTGATTGTTCTAGATCTTATCCATGATGACTGAGCTATTCTGGAATCTGATAGTAACTTTTGTCTTTTCATTCTTCTTTTTGAGGTTGATAACTTCCAATTCCAACATGTGACATGTTTCTTCCTTTTTATTCAACTGTATATTAAAGTATTCTTCTATTTCCTTAGCTTCTTCAAGTTGAGTCTTTAGACTGATGACTATTTCTTTTGTCTCATCCAAGACTTATGTGCATTTAATGGTTTTGTCATATGTCTTCAACTCTTCTATTTCTTTTGTTAGATCAACAACTTTAGTCTTCAATCTTTTGATTTCTTCCTTGTTTTTTAGTTGAATCCTTTTGAGGTTGTTGACTTCCAATTCCTCCGTGTGTCACGAATATTCCTTTTTACTCAAATGGCTCTTCAGGGTTTCTTCACTTTCCTTAGCTTCTTCAAGTTGATTCTTTAGACTGTTGACCATTTCTTTTGTTTCTTCTAATTCTTATATATATTTATTGAGTTTTTCATATGCCTTAAACTTGTTCATTTATTTTGTGAGATCAACAACTTCAGTCTTTAATCTATTGATATCTTCTTCTTTGTATTCTAGTTGAATCTTTTGTTATTTCTCTTCATGGTTGTTAGATAAATCTAACTATTGTAGTAGGAAAACATATTTCATTTGAATTTTCTCCAACTCTTCTAGAGTGAAAATAGTTGTGTATTCGAGATTGTCAAGAGCCTCCACATGAACTTCAATATATATACCATTTCCTGGTTCCATACGAATATATTCTAATGCATCTATAACATCAGTCTTAAGATTATGCATTTTTTCTTCAATGATTACTTAGGTATGCATCAACTCCTTGATGGAGTTGTCTTCTTCATTGATGACTAGGGATTGCATTGATTCCTTGTTTGAGTTGTCTTCTTCTTTGATGACTGGTGATTGCACCAATTCCTTGTTTGAGTTGTATTCTTTATTGATGACTTGGGATTGCATCAATTCCCTGTTTGATTTGTCTTCTTTATTGATTACTGGAGATTACATCAATTCCTTGATGGTATTGTCTTATTTTTCTATGTTTTGTACTTTAATCTAATAAGAACTCTCTAGCTGGAGCCATAATACTTTAGCATAGGTGTGGTGTCCAATACTTTCTTTGATTCAGTGTGACATCCCATTATGGATTTCTTTTAATGCCATTGAATTGTTTCTCTTTCCTTCTTTTGCAATTTTGGATTTGTTCATTGAGGTATTTAAGTACCAAGGATTACTTACTACTGAGTCCCAAAATCCATATCCTCTTGAATTCAAATATATTTTCATTCTTTCTCTCCATGAAGATTATTCAGTTCCATTAAATAAAGGAGCTTCATTTGTGGAGAGAGTCATTTGTTCATCCATTTGTGTGTTTAGTAGGATCTTCCTTCCTGTGATTATACTATTTTTCCTTGAAGACACCTTAATCTGATACCAATTGTTCTCTTCAGAACAATTGAGTGGTTAAACTGTAGTGAAAGAACATTCTCTGATACAAATTGTTGAAACACACACTGACATTGAGAGGGGGGGTGAATCAATGTCTGGAACTTTTGGATACTTTCCACACTTTCATAGATTAACTAAATTAACTGAATAAGATATATGCAGTTCAATTAATTATTCATAAACATGTATAACACAAATTGTATGAAGTGGATAAAATATCATTCTTTTATTTATTTAACTTAAATGAATACAAATAAAATCAATCCTTTAATATATTCAACTTCAACTGAATATGAGAGATCAAACTCTCTAATACAAGACCCAACTTGTAGTTCTCAAATCCAATTGAGAAATGAGGAATCCAACCCTCATAACAAGACCCATCTTATTGATCTCAGATCCAACTAAGATGTGAGGAATCCAATCCTCATGACAACACTCAACTTGTAAACTGATAGAATGAACTTTCATTCAATCCTATATATATATATATATATATATATATATATATAT
>SNQJ01S0000210.1:328584-344736 GCA_010110895.2 Picea sitchensis | reverse complement strand
TCTTCCCTTCATATTAATTTACTTAGATATTCCTCCAAAGGGTGCCACTTTAAAAAAATGTGACCTTTTGGAATGAAACATTAGACCCCTTCATTTATGTAACACAAATGGTAACTTTTCTTAATTGATTTTCATACACCAATTTGGACATCGATTTTTGTATGAAGATTCTGGAGTTCTGGAAACGAATTTTAAAATTCTACGACATGGGTTTTTTACAGAACATGCCCAATTAGGCAACGCTTGGGAAATTTCCCTAGAAAGTGTGCAAAGTGGTCACTATAGATGATTATTTGAAGGAAACTTGCCTATATTTTCCTTTCATTGTTGAATGCCAAATCGTCTTCAGTACATATTGTCTTTTCGTGAATGTATAAATCAACCTCCACATATCTCCTATGTTGGTGATTATTTAAACTCAACTTGTAAATATTTTAATTTATGGTTATACTAAAATCGATTCCCTTTCAGCTGCCAGTCACTAAATATTTGACTTGGTCTCACCCTTTTTCGTATTTGCTTCCTCATTTGACTGAAAAACATCTTTTTGGTCGACTCAACTAGGAGAAATTTCGACTTGAGTATTTCAATTCTAGTCGACCCATATTGCTTCAGCCTCGACCCGAATTTTATTTAATTTTTCTTTGACTTCAACCTTTAGGTTACTTATTTCTTGGATCGACTCGACTTGGAAGAAAACCAACTTTGTTCGTCTCGACTTTCTTTGGATGACTTGTATTTCCCGACTCAATTTTCCTTCGACTTTGATCTTCAATTGGTCAACTTGTCTTCAAATTGTCTTGAAATCGATCGACTCATGTTCTCCAACTTCTGTCAATATGTATGCTTGCAGTCAGTCGACTCGTTTTGCAGTCGATCGACTTCCAGATAGTCGACCTTATTGTTGTTTGAATCGACTCGACTTGTGACTCGATGGTGTCAATTCTTCCTCACCAAACATCCACCATTGACATTCTATCTCATCTATGGACTCCTCTTCAATTGATATTTTATGAATCATGATTAATGAACCATTTCTTATTAACATATTTATTTGTGATTTGTATGGATCCATATAGGATTATCCATTTACCTTTTTTATCTGGACAATTTCTTCACAATTTCATCTTTTGTGCGTGGATGTTAATGACGCAATATCAACCTTATAATATATAAGATGAGTGTATCAAGATCATACACTATATTAGTCAATATTATATTTGTATTGATATTCAAGTCACCTTCATAACATTATGTCCAATATTGACAATGCTTGACATTCAAGTCACCGTCATAACATTATGTCCAATATTGACAATGCTTAACATTCAAGTCACCTTCATAACATTATGTACAATATTGACAATGCTTGACATTCAAGTCACCTTCATAACATTATGTAAAATATTGACAATGCTTGAAATTCAAGTCACCTTCATAACAATATGTCCAATATTAACAATGCTTTTCAAACCAATCAATCAATGATACTTCACCTATTTATCAAGTTTGACATCAATGACAACCGAATTTCCAACACAACCAATTATCCAACAATATCCCCCTTTGGAATTGATGGCAACACTCATACTCCCCCTGTGACAATCTCTTCTCATCTCTCTCTTCCAATTTTTCTCTCCCCTTCGAAATCAATGGAAAAGGGTATCTCCCCTTGGGGATTCACCCCCTATCTTCATGATTTTGATATTTATCTTCTGATATTTATCTTTCTCCCCCTTTGACATCATGGGAAAAAAAGGTATCTCCCCCTGTCGGTATGTCTCCCCCTATCTTAATGCTTTTGATATTTCTTTCTATCTCTCTGATATTTCTCTCACCTTGACTTTTCTACAATATGTCGTGTAGATCAATACGGGGCTTCTTGTATATGCTTTATTTCCTCTCTTCTGGTGCTTCTTGTCCATTGGTGCTTCCTCTTGTAATTCACTAACATATATGAAAAGAATTCAAATTTACTTGACTTCAAATATTTATGGCTTGTTATGTTTATTACTCATACATCAATGACCACATCATTCAACAATTTCCCTCTAACGATATCTTTCTCGTTCATGGTTTCTCTTCCTTTCTCTTGTTGTGCCTTTCATTGTTTTCATTTCTGTGAATAACTTATATCACCTATAAATATTATTTTATTCACTGTTATGCATCTTCTTTGATTCATGTCTTCTGTACTCTCTACTAGAACTACCAAATATCTCATGAAATAATCTCTTTCAACATGTCATAACAATTTTCCATGAATCTGCTGCACAATATTGACCCATCCTTTGCACCTAATTACAATATATTCCTTCGCTTCAAACCGAATCAAATATGTCCACTATTTTTCTTTATATTTAACACATCCTTGAGTTTGTATGTCATTGCTTGGAATCTTCTATACAATCATGAACCTCTACCTGAAAAGTGTGTCAATGATATTCTTCATAACTGTCAGCTAATACCTGTATGGGAATGTGTTTCGAAATCTTCTCCTCAAACAATCAAACTGTCACAAGACATTATTCACTTTTTTCATCAAACCACTCTGAAACTGCCTTCCCAAAATATGCAAATACTTCAGACTACTCCAAAGATAGTTCTTTGATCTTTGGAGTTGTTTCTTAGACTCCCCCTCTTCGATATTCATATATACCAGGAGTATCCAATTCAGATGGCTCATAAAGGTGGAGGAATCCACCCTAATGCAAAGTAATCTGCCTCTTTGTCTATGGATTCATCATCTTCCCGAATCCTGACATCTTCTTCTTCATCCTGAATTCTGACATCTTCCTCTTTTCCTGTAAATTTGTCATGATATTGCACTACTACAAATACTAAGAGTATGATTTATGATATTTCTTCATTCACGTGTTCTCCATTCACATGTACTTCATTCACCTGTTCTTGTTTTATTTTCTAAACCTTCTTGCATATGGTATCAATTTTTTCTTTCATGCAAGTATCCATCACACTTCTACAATTTTGAGCTATGTGTCCATAGTTGTGGAATTTGTAACATTCAATATTGTGTGGATCCACATAAAAATTTATTGCTTGACCATTTCTTCCACAATATCTGAAATCTACAACTTTATCTCCAAAGTTATTACAAGTAAAACAATAACCACAAAAGAAACTTTGATACATGGGACTGAATTATCTTTTTTTTATGTAGTTCTTCTGAATTCATGCCTTGGTTGATCAAGGTCTTCTCTTCTATTGTTTCCTTCACAATGATTGAAGCTTATTTGATACCTGAAAGTGGAGGGCCTTCTTTGATATCCATCTCTTTTGTAATATTATTCTTGAGTGTTCTCCATTTTTGGAATGTTCTCTTTTGAGGACTTGCATTCTTCCTTCTTTATAGGGCCTCTGATGATTTTTTCATAACTCTTAGACTTCTCTTCATTATTCCTTTCTAGTAAACTATAAAATTTCTCTTCAACTTTATTTACTGATGATGTGGGGCTTCCTCTCTCTTCAACGTTCTTGCTAAGCTTGAGAACTCTAACTCTTAATGTGACACCTTCTTCTTCAAGATTCTCACAATCTTCTTTCTTCATCATCTGGATCTTCATGCCTTATTATTTTCTCTTTGCTTCTTCAAGTTGGGTCTTCAAGGTGATGATTTCTTCTTCAGGTCGTATTTCTTGTTAACTAAATTTTGCTTCAATATTTTTTAAGTCCTCATCTCTTTCCTTAAGATGTCTTGTTGAAATGTATTCTCTTTTCTATGCTTCCTTTCTTTGTGATACTATTTTGGCTTCCAACATTATTTTTTTTTCAATTGATCCTTGAGAGTTTCTTAAATCACTTTGGCTTCACCTAGCTGAGATTTTAGATTCATGAAAACCTTCCTGACTTCTCTAGTACCTTCCTTTAGCCTGATCAATTCTTCCTTGAGGGACTTTTTTCCCCCTTATTTCCTTATTTATCTCACTTAAATCACTAATTAGTTTAGCCTCAAAATCCACTATGAATACTTCACAATAATCTTCTTTTGAATATGTATGACATAATGAAGATCTTTCTTCTTGTTCATCTTCAACATATTCTTTATTATAATTAGCATGCTCTAGCTCTATGATATGATGAGATTCCTTAAAGTAGAGATTATGTATCTTATCCAAAATTTATTTGGTTGATGAGCATTTTCCCACTTTGTCTTTTACCAGATAAGGTAATCCTTCAAATATGGAATCCATTTCTATTTTTTTGTTCCTCTTCAATTCCTTCTTGGCCACATTCTTTGGTTTGTTTGAAGCGGTGTATATTGTAACAATTGATTGCCAAACATCATACCCATGTGCCTGTAAAAATGTTTTCATTATTGTGCTCCATATATCATATTTCAAATAAATATGACCATCAAACCATGGTGTTCCACTAACTGTATCCATTATCCATGATCTACCTTTCAGTGGTTAAATTTTTTGCTGAAGGAACCGATTCTGATACCAATTGTTAGAATAATGAGAGGGGGGTGAATCAATATTGAGCTATTCTTACTATTTTCAATAAAAACATGTGAAATTTAACTTTATCAACATTATATAATTTTCATTCAATATATCATAATAAATATCAATCAACAATGCATAAAAAATAACCACATATACACAGTACACCAAAATTGACGTGGAAACACAAATGGGAGAAAACCACGAAACTATTTTCTTAGATATCAAATAATACATTCATAGAAAGCACCAACTTCCAAATTCTCTAGAACTAACTGGAAGGAGGCTCCAACCTTCTTTTTACAGTCTCCAATCTGAAGGAAGCTACAACTCCTTAAATTTTCTAGCTACAACTAGAAGGAAGCTCCAACCCCCTAGTTTACAAGCTCCAACCTGAAGGAATATACAACTCCCTGTGTTATATGGATCCAATTGGAAGGAAGCTACGATCACCTGATTTACATTCTCCAGCGTGAAGGAAGCTCCAACTCCCTGTGTTCTCCGACACCAACTGGAAGGATGATACAACCCTCTTTCCTTTCCTTGTCCAATCGCCCTGAAATATAAGTGTAGTCTCAACTTGTCACTACCACTGATATTGTCACTGCCACTGTAACTAATACATCAACCTATCATTGTCACATACAACCCCCTTTCCTTTCCTTGTCCCATTGCCCTGAAATATAAGTGTAGACTCAACCTGTCACTACCACTTATACTATCACTGCCACTATCACTGATACATCAACCTATCACTGTCACTATGACTTCCATTGTTGTTTTCACTATCACTACCATTGTCACTATAACTATCATTGTCATTGTCACTGATATACCATCATCAACCAACTATAACCAGATCCACTCACATGGATACCAAAACCATCACCAAGATGTGCATCAAACCATATTCCATAACAAGCATGTTCTATATCCATACACCATTTACCATATCCATCAACCATGTACCAAAACATGTGCCATATCATACATCAACCATGTACCATAACATGCATCAACCATGTACCAAAACCTATACCATATCAATCATGTACCAAGATATGCCATAAACCATGTACCATGAGATATGTCTCAATCATTCCATACACCACGTACCATAAGATGTGCCAAGAGAAAGTACAATATTATCAATGATGTGCCTCAACCAAATACCAAAATGTCAATGATATGAAGCCAACCATATACCTCAAGCATGTGCCAAAACCATGTACCAAAATGTGTGATCCAGATTAAGTTCAAAACAAAATAGAAGCAAAGAAATTATAATGAAATACTCATGAAAATTTCCAGAAACAAAGAAATACAACAATACTTGATTTCTATTAATGAAAGAATTTTAAAGAGACTATAAAAATACAGAGTGCAAGACTCACTAGAATGGTGGTATCTTTATCTCTGAGAAGAGATGTGATAGCTACGCTCATTCACCATAAGATGATTACAATGAGGCTCTGAAGGCCTTTTTATGTTAAATAGGAATGCCAAAACCCTATACATCCAAAAACCTAACCCTAGGAGATGAAATGCCAAAATTCATGTGGGCCCCTTTTGGGTAAGTTAGTACATTGACTTCCCTGGGTCGTAACGTTTTCATACAATCTTCGTTTTAGGCGCGTGATAGCCCGTTGGAAAGGTATTTTTGAGAAATATGCATCACGATATCAAAATCTAACTTAGTCTATATTTTGATAGCGGCGATCCAAAATAACACTGTTTAGGGCCACAAAATGGCCCTGGAAGTACAACAAGATGTGCTGACAAGAAAAATACAAAATAAGCCAATTGGATTAGGTGAGAGGCCACCAATATCCACCTGGAATATGTGTAGGGATTCAGACAACCCCATAAGTGTAGAACTCACAATTAAAAAGAAGTATAGAAGAACGCACTAAACTAAAAAATGGCAAAAGGAGCCAGTTGGAACAGGTGGGTGGCCACCAATATCCACCTGGATCAATCCTCCCCCCATAGGAAGAAATGGTCTCCATTGCATTGAGTGTCGAAGGAAGAGGGGAAAGAATGTTTTGAATATGAATATTGGTGAGATGTGTGCTTTGTTGGAGAAGTTGTGTTGCTTGGTCTATGGAAGATTGTCACAAGCCTATTGCCGGGAGGGTTGAATATACTCCACCAATCTGTTGTCTCTAGGTTTGACAGGGCATTGTGTATGAACCATTATAGGTGAAGAAACAATTTGTTGTTGCTGGATAGAAGGTATTGAGACTATAGTGGTTGTAGCGGTCTTTTGTGATTCCTTTGAACATACTGTGAAGAGGATTAATTTTGTAGTATGAGAGATTACCTTATGACATTTTTTTGGTGGAGCAATAGTTGTAACTACCTATAATATCCTATAGATCTCACCTCCCAGAGTAATAATTAAACTACAGGGTATATACTCATAGACAACATGATGTCTCCATATATATGGTTGACCCAAAACAACATCACAGACATCAAGAGGGGCAACATCACACACTACATCATCCTTGAAGGGCTCGATGCCATAGGACAGGTGACACTGCTGGCTAACACGAATATCTCGTACCTGGTGAAGCCACCCGATGTTGTATGGATATGGGTGTGGTGTTGTCGAAAACCCCAACTTTTTGATGACCTTATATGAGATGAGGTTCTTATGGATGTCGTTATCAACAATGAAATGCAATGGATTCCCCTTCACCCACATATGTGAATGGAAGAGGCGTTCCCCCTCTTCAGGATCTACTGATTCTTCTAGTTGAATTGTTGTGGTCGTGATAGTAGCAGTGGGGTTTGCATCGATGATCTATCTATTTTCAATATTTTCTGGATCATATTTCGAATCAGGTTTTGAATCCATTTCTTTGACCTCGACCACCAATAACTATTTCGAGCGAAATTCATTGGTGTTGTGCCAAGGTATTTTGTGGAAGTTACACCACTTCCCAATTTCATTCTTCATCTTACCTTTACCCTTTATTTCTTGTCTATTGGACTGGTTGTCTAGAGGCTGTTGGTTAGGGTTGTCTTTACTGTGCTTTGGTTGTTTCATATTTGCAGACCCGAATTCCCATTTGTTCTGGTGCCTAAATTTCTACTCGATTTTGACAACATATCGATATGCATCTCCCAATGATGAGATGTTTAGGAAATCCATTTCGGTTTGGATGTAGCTATGCAGATGCCCACGGTATTTGAGAACTAGATGTCGCTCGAAGTCCTTGATACCCAACTTGGTGTTCAAGATATGGAAAGTATTTGTGAACTCCAACACTGTTTGGCTCTTTTCTTACCATAGTGTGGTCCATCTCATGTAATGGTCTTCATAGTTATCAACAAGATAGTACTATTCCTTGATCGCATACACAAAACAATTCCAAGTGGGCTCGACCCCATATATTCCAGATTCCTCTGTGGAACTTTGCTCCTAGTAAGTTTCCCACCAATGTTTGACATGGGGGAGAGCCTTGAGGAGTGCGAAGGTGATATTTTCCCTATCGGAAAAAATTTGAACAGAGAAATAACCTTCTAATAGATTTAACCATTTTTCTAGGGAATCCACATCTATTTGACCTTCAAATATGGGAATATAAAAATTAACTTGTACCTTGAAGGGAGAGGTTCCTCCAAAATGGCCTTTTGATGAAGATGTGCATGTTGCTATTGACAGGCATTGAAGGATGTGTGAAAAATTCTCCATCATTTTGTCACGTTGTCCCATGAGAGCTTTCTCAAGAAACAATTTAATATAATCTTCTACTCCATCATTTTTCTTTTCTGCAGCCATCTAGGGTTTCTTGGGTGTGCGAGAGTGATTTTCCTCAAGAGAGAAAATCTTGATACCCAGTTGGATATACTCAGACCTTGTCAGGGACATGCGTTGAAAAATGATCAAGAGCATCTTGCTCTAATACCACTGATCCAGATTAAGTTCAGAACGATGTAGAAGCATATAAATTATAATGAAATACTCATGAAAATTGCCAGAAACAGAGAAATACAACAATAATTGATTTCTATTAATGAAAGAATTGTAAACAGACTGTAAAAATACAGAGTGCAAGACTCGCTAGAATGGTGGCAACTTTATCTCTTAGAAGAGATGTGACAGCTATGCTCATTCTATAGAAGATGATTGCAATGAGGATCTGAAGGCATTTTTATGTTAAACACGAATGCCAAAACCCTAGACATCCAAAAACCTAACCCTAGGAGATGAAACACCAAAATTCATGTGGGTCTTGTTCAGGTAAGTTAGTACATTAACATCCCGGGGTTGTAACGTTTGCATACGATCTCTATTTTAGGCACGTGATAGCCGATTGGAAAGGTATTTTAGAGAACTATGCATTACGCTGTCAAAATATGACTTTGTTTACAGTTTGACTGTGGCAAGCCAAAATAACAATTTTTAGGGCCCCAAAACGACCCTAGAAGTACAACAAGATGTGCTGACATGAAAACATATAAAATAAGAAAGGTGGATTAGGTGAGAGGCACCAGTATCCACCTAGAATATGTGTAGGGATTCAAACAACCCCATAAGTGTAGAACTCACAATTATAAAGAAGTACAGAAGAACGTGTTGAGCTAAAAAATGGAAAAAGGAGCTAGTTGGAACAGGTGGGTGGCCACCAATATCCACTTGGATTGGTGTGTGTCTCAACCATGTACCATGCCTCAACCAAATACCAAAATATATGACATAAACTATGTACCATAACATCACCAAGAAATGTACCTCATACATGTGCCAAAGATATGCCTCAAACCATGCACCAAATATGTACCTCAAGCATGTGCCAATGCCTCAAAAACATACCAAATATATGCCTCAAGAATGCATCATAACATCACCAATGTATAATCCTAAAAACATACATATAACGTTGTATCATACCCGGTGCATAATCTTACCTTGATCAGAATTTAAGCAACCTCGAACAAGAATCTCTCTCAAATTTGTCTTGGTATCACTAGTCAGACACCATTCATCTAGTGGGGCCTCACAGGATGAGTGTTGTACAACCCATAGGGGTGCCTCACAAGACACCTGTATCTTGACCCATGGGGGTTGACTAAATTATGGTTTTTAGAAACCCTTCGCTCTCTTTAACTCCGAGACATCGTCACTCCTTTCTTCCTCAGATTCTCTTTCTCATATACATTATGAAAATTTTTACCATAATATCACTTGAAATATAGATAATCAATAAACTTGTGTATCTTCAAATGAGAGGCTCTTTGAAGTGTATTTATACTTTTCCAAGTTACCTATTTCCTTAACATTAGGTCCGACCTGTACTTTATTTTCATAACCATTTTACACTTTAATTAATTACTCGTAGCTTCTTGTTGCAACCATTTAGGGGCTTCTTAACCATTCTTCGGGATTTCAAATTCAAGAGGGAATAACTCCTCAACTACGAGGAGCCACGTGGTGTACCACCTACCATTGGAAAAAACATGAAAAGGACTATCCATATATGATGGTTTTGCATGCACTTGTAACATTATTCTACCTCATTTTCCTCAATCAACTTCTGGCCTATTGAACACACCCTTGGGATTCTTATAGACTTCTTCAAAGCGTCTTCCCATGAGGGCCCTGCTCAAATCTACATATGCCATAAGGGGAACAATTTGGAGACTTCTCCAAATACAGCCATTACTTCTAGATTCTTCCAAACTTGCTTCGAGGCTTCTTCTAGGATTGACTAGGATTTACATCAATGACAACCAACTATCCAACACTTTGCTCACAACTTGGTTTAAGTAGTAAAAACCCTACTTGTGAATATCATAGACAATATGGTGATGGAAAATGTGGTTTTCCTTATAATCAATATATGGGTCTTTTCCTATTCGGACTTGTCCACCACCTCCAATTTTTTATATTAACCAATTACCAATTAGTGGGAATGTGTCCATGATTTCTTTCCAAACTGTGGAGCCATTTTTCTATTTATTGAGGGGTTCCTTATCCAATCCACAATAGTTTCCTAAGGAAATTATTTATCCTTAGTGGCTTGAGCCCAAAGGATTCAAGATTTCGAGAAAAGGAAAAGTTTTTTAGGCCCCGACCCCTTGCAGATTTTGTGGTGGAAACATTTTTCCAAGAGGATAACATAATTTTCTTCCTCTCCAGGTTACCTAACCATAGGAAGAAAAATAAGAGTTGTTTTATTATCCCAAGAACCCATTTATGGATATAGTACAAATACATATAGATTCAATAAAAATAATTACCAATACCAATCTTCCTGCTCTGGCAATCCATTTAATGCATCAGCCATTTACTTTCCTTTCCATATTTTACTAGAAGCCATAACTAGTCATTCTTTACATGCTTGTTGGCCTTCAAAAGAAATCCAAAGTTTTGTATCCCTACTTATAGGTCCCATTGTATGGAAGGAAAGGAGCTAGGAGAGGTTGTTTTTTCTAAATCACTCACCCCCCAAGTAATGAGAGAACATTTCTTCTTATTAATTTTCATATCTATGGATTTATAGAGTAGATTCAAAAGCTCATTTAAATGTTCCAGTGAATCAATTTTCCCTTCGCAAAAGATAATAATGTCATATACAAATAAGAGATTGGAGATGATATGTGAAGGACCTACTATAATTCCTTTGCTTCTGCCCAAATATGAGGCTTCCTTCATTATTATATTGAGTCCTTTGGAAACCAATAGGAATAAAAGGGGAGAAAAAGGGAAACATTTTCTAATTTCGCTTTCCACTTTGAAGAAGGGAGAAGTCGATTCATTTATGAGAACATCAAAAGAAGAATTTATTATACAATTGAGAGTCAAGTTTACAAAAGAGTGACAAAACCCTATATGGATGAGGAGAAGTTTGAGATAAATCCAACTTACTCTATCGAAGGATTTGGAGAGGTCCACCTTTAGAGTAAGAGATTTATGATTTCCAATTTTGATAGAATGGAGTCCTTCTTGTGCTATGACAATTTATTCATTGGTATATCTACCTTTGAGAAATCCAAAATGCTTTAGGGAGATATGGTTTGAGATAATGTGATCCATATTGGGTCATTTTATATTTTTTCATCTATCTTAGTACTTTCTAGGTGGAAAACTTTGAGGAATGCGCTTGTAGGGTCCATTTTAGCAATATGTATCAATTTGGAGATTTGGGGCATAGAACCTTCCAAATCCATTTTAAGGAAACAAATGGAATTTTTTTGTGTCAAAATTTTTGATAATATATCTTAGTACCTTCACACTATTATACACATCGAAACCTTTCGAATGGTGCAAACAACACCTCAATCAGAGCTTCTATGTGGAAGTTATGCCTTCCACAAGTTGACCAACCTTGTCGACCACCATGGTACAAGTGGATGACACATCAACCCCCATTAATCACACATTTGGGGATATCCATGTGTGGAATTTCAAAAATATTATAGAATTCCCAAAACCTTATCACCAATTGAGGGTTGAGGCTACAAAAACCCTAACCCTATACAATGATCGGGTTATGTTAAATATTGCGCCACTAGGAATAGAAAGGATTAAATTATTTTGTGTGTGTGTTCCATAGTTGATAACAGAATACAAGGAGTGGGATTTGAAAAAGTAACATAGGTAGGATATTCTATAGCATCCATCCATGCCACAGTGTTAAAGGAAACTCCATAGTTAGTGTCATTTCCTTGTACTTTCTTTCATATCTGAAGAAAAGAGAGCAGAGAATAGGCCTCACCTTCTAGCTAGGTTTTCTCCTACATTGGGTGTCCAAGGATACATCTTGGTTTCAATTGTGTGGATTGTGTATTTATTTTCTTCTTCTTTTATTTTTATTTCAATTATCTTATAGAGTCAAGCACTAAGCTAGTAATAATTAATCTGGAATCCAAGGAAACAATTAGCATAATCTAATATTTTGAAATATTATAAGATCTGTTGTGACAAACTGTTCTAATGGAATATCCATGATACTTTATAGATCATAATGATATTCATTCTTTAGGATACGATCCTCGAGATGATTTTGTAGACACTGTTAGAGAGAGAGATCGACTTGAATTGATCAAATTTTATGGGATTTTATGACTTGGGCATCAAATATATAAACATAGTGTTGAAGAAAGCCAAGGTTTGTCCCATGGTTATGGAGTATTCAACTACTTTTATTAGGTCACTTCCAATAAAATAAAAGTGACCAAGTTATAACTCAACATGAATCCCATCTGGGCCTAGGATTTTTTTTTTGAAGATATGTAAAACACTGAGAAGTTATTCCTGGGTGGTATTAGCAATCAAGGTTATGTTTTCATCCTTTTCTATAAACCAATGAAAGTAACTAGAAACCATTAAATTTTCATATATAGATTCTCTAGTTTCAACTTTGTAGAGAGAAATGAAATTTTGGACTCCTTCTTCTTCCAGAACAAGAAATGAGGTTGATCTAGACCCATTCATTCTATTAATTACTCATATTGTGTTGATGATATTTCAATTATTGGAAAAATGGTGAAATAACTTAATATTTTCATCACTTACTTGCAACTAGATTTCCTGACTCTTCATGCACCATTCCTTTTCTTTATCTAGAAGAATTTTCCTCCTGTTATCATCCAGATATTTAATTTCATCTTTCTATTGATCCAAAAGGAATCCATAACAAACCCCTAGGTAAAAAAGATACAAATTTGTCTCAATTTCCTCTAGTAATCCATCTTCCTCCTTTTTTTCTCTTTATATCTAGTGATAGATACAATCTTTCATTTTTTTAGATTAGACTAAAATTGAATTGGTCGATATTCCTGGGAGGATGGTTTAAAGGTCACTAGATTTATTTTATAGTCTCATAGAAATAGTACTATTCCAACCATGAAGGGCCTATATTGAATTTGCTAGGGCGTTTTTTCAGTAGAGGAGAAATTTCCAATATGATAGGGTTGTGATTTGAGTCCCCCCAAAGAGACCCATTTCCTAAAATGAAAATTTTCTTCCAATACAGATTCAAAGATCATAAATCTATAAAACTAATTGTGTTAGGATATTTAGACACTTAGGAGTCAGTTAATATCAACTTGGTCTAAAGTGTATTTAGGTAAAAGTGTGTTTCTTAGTGTGTTTCTTTAGTATGCATTGGTATGCATTTGTAGTTATGTAATTTGATGGTCACGGTATGTCCTAGGCATCGAGTGATTTTTTCGCTCATATTTTCCTTGATATTAATAGATACATTTATTTGTGGCTCAACACTCGATTGGTCCACGATCTCTATTTAAATAGCATGGAGGGTCATTTTCTAATGATCGATTGTGAGAAATTATCTTGTAAAATGTTTTTCTTTTTCATTAGTATATTTCACCAAGTGGCTAGGGCCATGGACTGTTTCCCTATTTGAGTGTTTTAACCACATAAAAGAATCAGTGTGTTGATATTTTATCTAAGTGTGTGAGTGGTTATTGAAGGTGCCCATCCTGTGTGGGAATACCTTGTTTCATCAAAGATGGTATCAGATCCCATTTGAAGACCCGCTCCCATTGTAGATCGATATCTTGAATTTACATTGCTTCATTTATGGTTTATGCTATTTGAATTCATTTATGGGATGATAGGACTGTCCCATTGCATATGGAGAACTTATTTTAGCTAAAAATGATTTTCATTTCACTTCAAAGTTAGAAAATATTTTCTTCCCACACCTCTCTTATTCTCATATTCCTCTAGATTAGTGAGATTTTGGTCGATTGGATATCGAGTATCTCGATTGCCTCCATATTGGAAATGAAGAAGTCTACTAGGGGGTCCAATTGAGTGGTTAGAACCCATATTTCAGAGGTTCCCAAGGTAAATTTAAAATCTCCCCCTACCAAAACAAGCCCAAACTGGAAGCAGTATTTTTGCAAGACATTTTCCCAAAATCCTTTTTTGTTAGAAAAGGGGCCATAAATATTTATGTAGTTGAACTCCTTATCTATTTCTTGAGAGTATAAGGAAGTACCAAGGCCAACAGGGAAATCTCAGGAGTTGGTAATAACTAATACATTACATTTCCATCCTATAATAAGGAGCCCAGATCTGCCTTATGAATTAGTAGCCGAAAAATCCCAACATTTCAGAGTAGGGAAGAGGGTTTTAATCACTCTATTTCCATCCATCATTGTTTCTTGTATAAACAAGATTGGTGGGTTTAGAAAATCCACCAATCTTTTGATAACCAATTTTTTGGAGGGATTAACCAAACCTCTATATTTCAAGGAGAGAATAATCATGAGGATACCACTCTTGTTGGGTTAATTAATTGTTTCCAATAAAACCCATGTCCATATAGTTCATACACTTATGAACTATAAGAACAATATGTGTAGGAAAAAGGATCTAAGTCTAATACTATGTTAAGCCCTAATATTGGCTCATTACCCCTTAATTGGGGCATATTAGATTAGTAATGTTATTTTATTTATGTTGGATTTATTCCATTAGTTGTAATTATACCTCCTAGTCTCCTATATATACCAAGGAGACATTTTCATTTGGAATCATCTTATACTTGAACATTTAAGTGCGGTAAAAGGAGGTTGCCCCCTCGAAGAGGCTTATTATCTGAAATTATCTCTTTTTCAAGGCGTTGAGTACTTTTTCTGAGGTTTTTCTATGCTATATTGATATTTGGTTCTTAACATATGGTATCAGAGCTCAAGGTCTTGGGGTTTCACTGCTACAACTGAGACACCTTGGAATTTTCGCTATAACTTTTTTTCTACAATGTTTCAGAAGGAACGGCTTGGAGGATATTTAGTAGACGGATCAAGGTATGTTGGGTTAAAATTTTAGCTTCTGAGGCCTTATACTTTCTGAGATACAGCCTGTACAAGATAGGGTTATGGAATCATCCTAAACTAAGTAATTGTAGAATTTTCACTATAAACAATTTTATGTAACGTTTCAAACCTTGAAATATGGAGGATATTCACAGAAATCAGTAAGGTATCTGTGGTAAAAATTTCAGCGTCTGGTTAATCTTAAATTTGTAGATACACCCTATGTAAGATATGGTATCAGACTAGTCCTATTGAATAGTCTCAAGAAGGTGTTCTAGGTAAAACATTCATAACTTCTTCCTAGAGTATCCAAATTGAGTGGGACTAGTTTCATTGGATCATGGACAGTCTATAGTATTTCTGGTATGAGTTTTAGAATTTATATCAATTATTTTGTGCGGAGCACGCTATACAATGAGATCTCTTGGAAAGTAAAAAAAGCGGCAAGTTGTGGGGAAGTTACCGCAAATTCCACTTGGCACATCCAATTTTGATCAGACCTATGGCATTTCAGAGAAGAAATATCAGAGAACTACATAAAATAAAGTTTCATACCCATAAGGTCCGAAACTTGGGAGATACAATAGAATAAAGATTGTCTAGCATAACCACCTCAAAATCAAGGTTCAAAAGTGATACTTGGCCAACATGCCACCCAAAAAGGGAACTTCTACACCAAATAATCCTCTAGACAATCCTACTTGGACTCTTGATGAAGGTGAAGAAATGCGTAGGGACAAAAATGATTTACAAAAGAAGATAGTAACAAAATATGAACTACAAGAGATGGAAGCTAAGTTGGAGGCAAAGATGGATGGTTTAAAAGAGGAGATCATGGAAGTATTGAAAAATTTCATAACAGAGAAGACACCTGAAAGTGAAA
>SNQJ01S0000210.1:195679-324248 GCA_010110895.2 Picea sitchensis | reverse complement strand
CATTAGTTGTAATTATACCTCCTAGTCTCCTATATATACCAAGGAGACATTTTCATTTGGAATAATCTTGTACTTGAACATTTAAGTGGGGTAAAAGGAGGTTTCCCCCTCGAAGAGGCTTATTATCTAAAATTATCTCTTTTTCAAGGCGTTGAGTACTTTTTCTGAGGTTTTTCTATGCTGTATTGATATTTGGTCCTTAACATACTAAGTCTAAGTATGATCTATGGTCTCAAAAGACAATCAATCCACACCAAAACTCAATCAACTCATAGAATATGTAGAGAAACCAAAATAAAATAAATTTCAATATCTAACAGTGAGATCTTTGTTCTAATCTCCTTCAAAAATTAATAAGTAATATTTCACTACAACAAGATAGTGTTCATGCTAGGAAATGAGGTTGGATATAGTTGCAAGAAAGTTCAACTAATGATGAGAATGAAATCTACTCTAATACATCATCAAAGTGTCACTTGGGTTGGCATCTCGAATTAATTTGCTACAGGTTACTCAAAACCCGAGATGAGTGCCACAAACCTAATGGAGAATTTACCAGCTGCAGAGTAACAACCCAAACAAAAAATACCTATGTAATGTGATATGTGTGAAAGAACAAGCTTGTATAATGGCTCGACACTTTTGCATTCTGAAATGCAACTCTTGTGAAATTGTGATTTAAATAAATATTGTTACAAGATTCTACCACATCCACTCATTCACACAAAGTATTCAAAGAAATGACATAAACTCTCAGATCTACTCTCATATTTCGGTATCATAATGTAATATTTCATGTTGAATATTCATACATTTACACATCAATGATAGATTAGATATTAAGGATTTTATTTAACAATACAATAAAAAACAATTAGGAAAACAATTTTTACTCTATTATGCACACAACAAGAAGTAACAATAGGAAATTACCAAACCATTCTTGCAAATATAGAAACGTTCCAATGAGACATAGAATAGAATAAAACTAACAACCAATGGATTTGTCTCTGAGTTAATAACACAATCTAGATATGAAGAAACCTATGATATCAAACATCATAGAGTATGATTCTATGTGGAAATTACCAAAACGTTCTAATGTAAAACAAAGTTATCACTACAAACATTATTACACACAAACCAATTGAATCAACACAATTTAATTACTGCAATGTAAATTAAATCAATAATTGATCTAAAATAAGTATTTTACACTTATCTCAACATTCTGAGAGACGCGGGCCCTTTCCTATCCTCATAGTGAGTGAATGAAACTCAAAATATCATGAAAAAATAAATACCATTAACCAAATCCATGCTTGTATTAAAATAGAGTAAAGATTAAAAGTTACAATGCTTTCATTACATGGAAATGAACGGAGTTCAATGATGCTTGAATATCAAGTATAGACTTGTCTCGGAATTACAACAACATCTAGCTAACTCTAATCTACAGAGCTTGGTTGATTATATAGAGAAATCCTAAGCTAAAGATAAAACTAGTCTTCCTCTTCTCTTGTGGAACAAAACGGCAAAATTAGTTACATGAAAACCAAAGAATTGAATTGATCTTGATTCTTCTTAACCATTCTATACAAAATGGGTAAATATTGGATCATAATATTATGATGTTTTTATTTGTATGACATTCACGCATACGAATAACAACTCAATATTTCATGAATCTCGAACTTGATCTTCATATGCATTGGAATGTCTACCCTCTTATTGACTTGGAGCTTCCATGTTGGAAAGGAGAGGAATGGGCAAAGAATAACAGATCAACATCCATGTTATCATTTGGACCTCTAATACCTAAGTGACCAAATCTGATTTGAGCATGTGCATATATGTGAAGCTTTGAATCCGGGTATCAAAACAACTACAATGGTATGGGAGCAAGTATAACATTCCTCATTAGAAAATATAGACTAAAAACCCTTGTTAATATATCAATAACTTATGAATAACGGTAAAATAAACAAATATACCTCAAAATACTTGTCAAGGGGGTCTTAGGCTTGAAGTCATAAAAAAGGATGACATTAGTTCTATGGGGGAAAACCCCCTCTAATCTGGGTCTAGTGACTAGGCAGAGCCTTGATACCTTAAAAGATAGAAATGCTTCTATTCTACCCCAATTCTAACAAAAATCTAATGATAGTTAAGGTAAGGGAAATAATATCGAAATGTGTACCTTAATTCCTTTCTTCTATCGTAGATCCCTTCTCATTGTTGTCTGTTCCAAAATTGCAGGCTTCCTCCCAAAGATGACCTGAAACAAATTCATAAAAAAAAACTATGACAACATATGAATAGCTACCAAGATCATGAAAAACATCCATAAATGTAAACATAAATAAATAAATATCTGGGACAAGAAGTTTCTCTTTTATTGATACCAATATTAGGAGTTACAACCTGAATATTTTCGACGCCAATCCATGAACCTTGTCTGGGTTCCTCTACTTTGACTCCAAGTGCGTTATTCCCAATATGTTATCCTCACAAAAAACATGCCAATATAGGGTAAAAGGATGAATTGTATAAAAAAGGATGATTGGAAGGGAATGTTGAGGATGAAACTCAAAGAAGGATGCAAAAGGATTGGAATGCAAGAGAGAAAATTTGGCAGAGTTCACTTGCCTCTTCTTTGATTTATCCAAATGAGCCCCCTAGGGCCCCTTTTATATGGAGAAAATATTGTTATTTAGTTTTTAGAAGGGCTACAAGAGGTAATATGGTTGTGCAACCTGACATAGCCCATACAATCCACCCGAAACTGCGTAAATTTTTAATTTTGACAACTTTTTAGAGTATACGCAGGCTGCCAGGCATGAAACTAGCGTATGAACGCGTGTTGGATATGCATCAGGGCACGTACACCATGAAAATGGTTGTTTTTTAAGAGGAACCTCAACAAAAGTGGTTGGTGGATGTGTAAGTAAGCAGGCCAAAGTAAAAAATGCATGATAGTGTCATTTTGAGCTATAACAGATGCCCCATAATGTGTGAGGTCAGAAGAGAAACTAATGGATGAAATGCATTATAACATCTTTAGAAAAAATGGGAAGGCACCGAGTCAAGTGATCCCAGACGAGTATTCGTGAGCGTGTCATATGCAAAAGAATAATAATAAACACTAAGTTGGGCATACCCATGCTCGGGACAAACTAAGCATGGCTTCCAATCCAATACAATGAATATCCATTTCATACATAATAATTGTGGCCACATGACTAATGTGTATGCCAATATATATAGTATATGCAAATAATACACAATGGATCTACATATCAAAATCATCAGAAGATATACAAACACAATGAATCTTCAGGAGGCATCAATGCCTATAGATGGAGACAATAGATTCAATAACTCAAGCAATATATTCAAGATCTTAATAACTCAAGTAGGAGTATAATAGTAGTGTAAGAATCACTATTTTGAGGTCTTCGACAAGTCATCATATAAAGACAAGAATATATTGATTATCAGGCACAAAACTTCATTGATTTTGAATGTACACTTGACGGGATTCTCGGGATGGTCGAATTATAAGGGTCAAGAGACTTATTACAACAATGTCGACTCAGGTTGGAAGACATTCCCTTGGAAATGGGCACGCCATATGAAAATACTCAGGAAACGTGTTATTGACATAAGATTGTGGCACATGAGGCACCACAAACTCTCCATGTGTTTGGAAGAGTAACCAAACAGAGGAGGACACAACTCTATGTAACGATAATAACTTCCTAAGGCCATATTAATACCCTATGCTTTGCAGAATAGACCGAAGGATGTGATTTATCCAAGGGTGAATAGAGTTCTGCCAGTAAAAGAGAATGTTTTCCCGTCCCCTATTTTTGGAATATTTGATTTTTTTGTCTTTTTCATATATTTAGAGAGCTTTAAAAAGAATAAGAGAACGCTAATTTACAAAGGAGGAATGAGTGTCACGGGTAAGAAGACTAGTTCCAAGAACATGGAACATATTGATGCTCATTGCAAGGAGACATGTGTAGGATAAGGATACTCGGTAAAATTCCTCCATGGGTCAGGGTGCCAGAATGCAAAGGAAAAAAATGTTGCAAGGCCTGCACCTACGAAATGCTCTAAAATTTTAGCAACAACAGAATGGAGCTGACATTAGGACAAATGTGAAAGAGTGAGACATGTAATTCCATTTTCATATTGACACAATGAGCCTCCTTCAATGTGAATTTTTATGAGCCTAGAGAAGGTAAGCTCGACGATTTTTCACTTTTAGAGAGTCTTAAAAAAATAGTAAAAGAAAACTCCAGAGTGATCTTTTTCGTAAGTTTAGTCTCCACGGTCCAAAAAAGAATAAAATCATGCCAAGGAGAAGTGTTATGGTCACTGGGGCCAGAGTATTCCTTTTGCGTACATAGTCCAGTTGTTATGGAAAAGGGTTAAATTATACCCAAAGGACATCTCCTCAAAACCATTTTAACGAGTGTGATAGAGACAAGATAACTCGACTATGTTTTCAATTTTCAGGAGTATGAAAAGAGATTAACTATGGAATCCCTCATCCTTTTTTGTAATTTAGTCCCCTGAGCCCGAAAAATTAAAAAACGTAACTTAGGAGAACTCTCCTGAGGAGACATGTTTTTCGAGGCATACCTTTTTCCTGAGTAATTTATTGGCCAAAACAAAGGGTTAAACTTATGACAAATAGATGTTCCTTCTGGACCAATTAGCGAGTGTGAAAGATACAAGGTCACTCGATGATATTTTTTTTTTAGGGAGTCTGACAACGGATTAAAGAAGAATCCAAGGGTTTTCCTTTTTCGTAAATAATCTCCAGGGCCCAAAAAAGTGATAAACCAAAACCGTGGAGAATGGCCCTTTTTCACAAATCTAGTCTTTCAAGCCTGAAAAGGGTTAAACTTACACCTAAGAATACTCTCCTAGCAAACTGTATCTCCTAGGGTGTACCTTTTATGTAAAATTAGCTATCCAGACCGAAAAAGGGCTAAACTATCGTTGGACATATGTGCCTTCAAATTTCACTTTGACGAGCATGAAGGGAAGAGATACAATATTGCTTAGAGAAGACTCCAAGGGGGCTCAGGGATTAGAGACAACTGTAGGGGGGCTCATTTTCTTAAGTAATCTGAACAAGGCTGAAAAGGATAAATAATTTCTTGTTATATGTCTATTTCATAGTTTAAGTGAATTTGAAAGACAACAAACCATGATCTTAAGGAGTCCGTCGAGTATAGGCTAGAAAAAGATGAAGAAGGATGAGGTTTCAACCCAAATTCATGGAGGGACTAAAGGGACTTCCAAGCCTACAAAATACTCACATCATGGATGCCATAATGCCAGAAAAGTATCTATCTAGGGAATCCATGGAGAGGAAGGCTATACCACCTAATTACGACACTTCTAAAGTAGCATAGAAGGTTCCATGTCACACTTTGGTGGGATCTGTTATAACCCTATGATTCATAGGATCAAATGATGATCGGGATTTTTTATTTCAATGATTGTAAGTGGTAAATGATATTCCCTTCTACAAATAATTTCCCAAATAAAGGAGAAAGAGGAAAATCATCAATGTCTGCATAGTCAAAACACCTCTGGTTGGGTTAAAATTGATCATTTCTAGCTTAGGGAAGACCCCTTGGTGACAAAATGAAGAAAGCGAAACTAGAAAAACTCATAAAATGATTTTATCCTAAGTTTTTGGTGATACGACAACTTTGACATGTTGTGGCTAAAGGGTGCACAAATCTTAGGGTTTGATCAACGCGCGCTCAGATTGACGGTCAACAATGGATATCAGACCCCCCTGAACTTTCTACCTTTAATGGTAGGGGGGGTTCCGAGTTGGTGGTTTTCCCGACGTGGACCCCTCACAACGTGTCAATCTCACATTTACTCAAACCCCCCTCACTCCTTACCGCTTACCACTACCCCCCCCTACGAGTAAACCGTCAAACCATTTCCCAATACTGCCTCTCACCTCACTCGGCATCTATTCTCCACTCACATTACCATGCACCTTTTCCCCTCCACTCTTATTTCTCTTCCCCTCACCTCTCGACACATGTTCCACTTATGCTCCATGTCACATCCACTAATATTTCGCTTACCCCCTGACCTATCATGTCTCTTCGCGACCAACCACATCTTCCCACATGGCCACTGATTTCTCTTTGTACTATGCAAGCTTGCACCAAGAAAATCTCCAAATCATCATTACCTTCATCCACGCCCACCTACAAATTTCTCCCCTGCGACATCCAGCGAAAGGACAAGTGGAAAAAGAGCAGAGGGCTTAGCCCATGACAGGAAGCATCTACTGCACTTCAAATATCGAAGGAAATGAGGACACTTGATGGCTAAGGATCGACTTGCCATTAACCACTCTTATATTTCATGGCCAGATTTATTCATAGATGGCCACAGTCAACATCAAGAGGCCAACAACGCAACAAATATTGAAAACAAATCGTCAAAGACCTCCATTAAATCAGACTCAGGAAATATGAATAGATTCACATAATCTCTGTATATTTGTAATCCTAGATCTAATTAGTTCAGATTTAGTTGGATTTAAGCCTGCTTATTTATGACAGGATTCAATGCTAATAAATGAATAAATACTTCACATTTCGAAGTATGAAGGGTTGGAACCTACCGAAGAAAAGCATTCATTATTGTAATTAGCTCACATAGCCTTTATCAAAATAGTAATACAGTTACAGGATTCTTGTGACATTCATGAAGTTAAATATCTTTGACTCCATTTCCCAATGGCCTATCTTTCCTGTTCCAACCAAAACAATTCAAAACAAACCCAAAAATCATGTACTATCATAACTAGCCTAAAATTCCAATCCAAACAACGTTAAATCATACAGAGAGATCCCTCTCTAAGTCTTGGAGGGATAGATCCTCGACTCCAAGTGGTTTTGTATTTACCCCCGCCCATTTCTTCCTAAGCCTGGGAAATTACAGAGTGCTAACATAATGGCGACCATACTAGGGAATTGTTCCTTAAAAATCATAGAAAGTTCCAGATCTGATTAATGATGGTGTACATTGATAAAACACAAGAAGGCTGAAATAATTCACCTGGCGACTCCAACCAGCTCCAGATCGGTTCCAATTCGAAGACTCCCCTAGAGGAAGAACATAAAACATGACTAAGCAATCTAGAAGGATCAGGTATTCAAGCTCAAATGGTATTCAAGACAGTTTTTTTTATTTGTAATTATGTTCTATCTTATTCTGATCTTGGTCAAGAGTAAATTGTTGAAGATTACATTAATCATTTGCAAATTGATGAGCCTCAAGAGACTAAGCCCCAAGTTGTGGATCATGAACATACCCATACACCTATAGAAAGACCAGTGAGACATGAGACTTGTGCTTTATCTCCTACTCTTTCTATATCTAGATGGTTATAAGCCTCTTTCTTTACCTCCTATACCTACAAAACTCCTAGACAGATACAAGCCTCTAGTTTTGCCTCCTATCCTCCATAACCTCCCTACAAATTATAGCAATAATATGCCCAAGTTTGATTGAGAAAATGTGAAGATCACTGCTGAAAAACACATTCAAAATCTTGAATCTATTTGAGGTGGAAGAAGAAGATGTATGTACCAAGATGTTTGCCCTATCATTTCAAGGTAAAGTTAAAAATTGGTTTAAGAATCTTCCATCTGCAACCATTAGCAATTTTCATCAATTTACACTAGTTTTCCTAGATAGATGGGTGATCATGGGAAATGTATTTCTCATCCTAGAAGAGTATGACCACTTGAAAAGACAGTTGGCGGAGACATTACAACACTTTTCATCTAGGTTCAATAAGGTGTATCATGCAATTCCTGTTGATATAAGGCCACCCCCAGGATTATCCCTTTTGCATTACCCATATGCATTTAATCCAGAGATGGCATTCCAATTAAGAGAACAGAACACTGCAACCTTTGAAGAAATGCAAAATATTGCAGTCAATGTGGAAGCTAACCTGTTAAACAAAAAGTAAAAGTTAAAAGAAATGATGAAGGATAAAACAAAAAAGGAACACTTGATATCTTCAGAGACAAAACTAGATATTTTGACAAACACAATCAACGAAGTGATGCACAAGATTATCAGGAAAGAGGAACTTGATGTTCAAATACCTCATGTTCCATTAGTCCCAGAAATGACAAGGATCAATGTGCCCAAGCATTTTAAATCTCAACCTCGTTATTTTCGACCACCTAATGACTATTTCATGTACTCAATTCACAACATAGCTAAAGATGAAGTTCAAAATCAGATGGTGGTGGAAAAATCTCCTGAGATAATGTGCATGTTTGATGACCTTGCATATATAGATGATCTCCCTGGATATGATCATCAGGACGAGAATTATATGGTTGATATTGAGCTTCATTTTCCAAAACAACCAACACTATATTCATGAGAAGAAGGACAATTATCACAATGCAAAGATAACAATCCAACTCTTCATACTAAGCAAGATTGCAAGGAGGACAGTGCAGAAAGTTTTCAAGCAAATGGAATTTGTTTCCCTTATATTTTGCCTCTTTTATGAGAGAAAATTATAAGCAAATTGTCAACAATAGGAATGGAGAACTCTCTTACCAATCAAATGAGGAAATCATGGATCATAAAGAACTTGTTTTAGATCCATAGGTGTATCCATTGAGTCATATTGAATGTCAAATCTCAAATGCAAGCTCGGAGTCGGTAACATAAGATGAATTGATCCATCTGGATTCTATACCATTATGCTCCAATTCATTTCATATTTTGAAAGGGAGTTTTGATCACATTTTGAATGATGAATACATGAAAGATTATAAAGTTTCACTAGAGCCAATGCAACAACTACCTCATTTTCTACGAGATCCAATAACAGAGGTATTGGTTGACATATGTAGATAGAGTCCTGTTTCATTTGCTAGTCATGGGCTGAAAAACATTTATTATTTTGATATGATCAGGCAGTTAGCTTCAACGTTGTGTTCAACAGAAGTATCATCACAAAGCTCATTGGATAAAATGAAAACATGTCCCGAGTTGCTTGAAGACATGGAAAACATATTTGTTGTTTCAGGTCATGAAGGTGAATTGAAAGAGTCGGAATACCCAGAAATAGATCAAGTCTATCTTGATCTAGTGGCTATCTATATAGAGAGATCGTTCAACACAGAGCCACAATACATCTCCAACATTTTTGTTGTTTTTCAGGTTTACCAAGTCCACTATAATGAAGAACAATATGGAAATCTCTATCAGATACCATTAACAGTTCTATCTATGATACTGGTTAAAAACAGTGAAAGGGTAGAGTCATTAGATCAATTGTTGGATTGGCTTCATTGACATTTTTCCATTACTTCACGAAGCAACAATTTCATCATATTAGGGTAGCTATGTGTGCAAATAATATTTTTGGACAAGCATCTTTTATTTCATTTTCATTCTCAGCTTGGTTTCAACTTTAGTTTTTAAAAGTGCGGTTAGAATTTCAGAATACAGTTTAGATTCAATACACAGATCCGATTTATGTTTGAAGTTTCAACTACAAAGTATTTTGGACAAAATAGGTTGCAGGTTTTGGAACAACTTATGTGCAAGGCTACCTAGTCTACGGTGTTCTTGGCACCTCACAAGGAGAGAACCATCCCCAAGTGGAGCCACTATTATAACTCTATGATTCATAGGATCAGATGATGATTGGGATTTGTTATTTCAATGATTGTATGTGGTAAATGATATTCCCTTCTGCAAATAATTTCCCAAAGAAAGAAGAAAGAGGAAAACCAACAGTGTCTGCATAGTCAAAACACCTCTGGTTAGGTTAAAATTGATCATTTCTAGCTTAGGGAAGACCCCTTGGTGACAAAATGAAGAAAGGGAAACTAGAAAAACTCATAAAATGCTTTTATCCTAAGTTTTTGGTGATGCGACAACTTTGGCGCGTTATGTCTAAAGGGCATGCAAATCTCAGTGGCTGATCAACGTGCGCTTAGATCGACGGTTAGCAGTGGATATCAGACCCCCCCGACCTTTCTTCCTTTAATGGTGGGGGGGGGTTCGAGTTGGTGGTTTTCCAAACATGGGCCCCTCATAACGTGTCAAGCTCACATTTACTCCGACCCCCATCACTCCTTACTACTGACAACTACCCCCCCCCACTCTGAGTAAATTGTCAAACCATTTCCCAATACCGCCTCTCACCTCACTCGACATCTATCCTCCACTCACACTACCACACACATTTTCCCCTCTGCTCTTATTTCTATCCCCCTCACCTCCCCACACCTGTTCCACTTATGCCCCATGTCACCTCCACTAATATTTCATTCACCCCCTGACCTATCATGTCATTCCCCGACCAACCACATCTTCCCACATGGCCACTGATTACCCTTTGTACCGTGTGATCTTGTGCCAAGAAAATCACCAACTCTTCATTACCTTCATCCACGTCCGCTTGCAAATTTCTCCCCTACGATGTCCAGTGAAAAGACAAGTGGCAAAAGAGCAGAAGGCATAGCCCATAACAAGAAGCATCTACTACACTCCAGATATCGAAGGAAATGAGGACACTCGACGGTTGAGGATTGACTCGCCATTAACCACTCTCATATTTAATGGTCATATTTATTCACAGATGGCCACAGTTAGCATCAAGAGGCCAAAAATGCAACAAATATTGAAAATAAATCTTCAACAACCTCCATTAAATTAGACATGAGAAATCCAAATAGATCCACATAATATCTGTATATTTGTAATCCTAGATCTAATTAGTTTATATTTAGCTGGATTTACGTCTTCTTATTTATGACAGGATTCGATGCTAATAAATGAATAAATACTTCAAATTTCAAAGTATGAAGGCTTAGAACCTACCGAAGAAAAGCATTCATTATTGTAATCAGCTCACAGAGCCTTTATCAAAACAACAATATAGTTACACTATTCTTGTGACATTCATGTTGGTGATTTTTTCTCACTGTAATTATGTTTTCCCTGTTTTCATATGTGTTTCTTCTTCGTATTGTCTTAAATTGAGTTAAGTTCAGGATTTGTTTTAAAGCACCCTGTCCCCAGTTTAAAGAAATATCAATGTTTTCCACTTGAAGGTTAATTCCAGGATTCTTAACTGCCCTGTTATAACCTGATTCACCCCTCTTTTATTCCGGATCATTCTCCAAAACTTAAAGGATCCAGCAAAGTGCCTATCTTTCCCTGTAATTTTTCCTATAAAACTTGCTTTGATCGAGTTAAATCTCTTTGAATCCATTTCCCAATGGCCTATCTTTCTTGTTCCAAGAAACAAAATTCAAAACAAACCCAAAAATCATGTACTATCATAACTAGCCTAAAATTCCAATCCAATCAATGTTAAGTCATATAGAGAGATCCCTCTCTGAGTCTTGGAGGGCTAGATCCTTAGCTCCAAGTAGTTTTGTAGTTACCTCTGCCCATTTCTTCCTCAGCCTAGGCAATTATAGAGTCCTAACATGATCGACCCTATGGTGAAGTGGAAATCATCAATAAAATGCAAGATCTAAGGCAGTAAAGACCTACCCTATATGCAAATGGAGAAAATGTAGCTTATTCACAGGATGATATAAGTAGTACATGTTGAAAGACATACAATTCTGAACTTTTGAGCTTTATTATCTCCACCTCATGAAAATATAATCTTTCCCAAAGAAAACGGTAACTTAGAAAATAACTTTCAAATTTTAAATCAAATTCATTCCTAATTAATTAGTAATAAGGCATGCATGATATCCGCCATTGATGACTTTTACATTTTTAATCGAATGAACCTAATACATTCAGAGTTTTGGAGCTACCTAATTTTTAAAGAGGTAAGTCACTAAACGGACACTTCAGAGCTTCGCGCTTCAGATGTTTCAGTAAGTCTCGAAACTCGAAAGTGTTTTCCCATTGGTTTTTCCTAAACCTTTTTAGAAAGGTCACAAGTTGTAAGACACATGTACCTTCCATGTCTTTCTCAATTTGATACATGGCACCTTCCTTTCCTTGTCATGTCACTGTGGGAAATGATCTTTTAAGATTCTAACAAAGAACTAATTCACAAATCACTGAAGTATCAAAATGCCAAAGTATTAAATGCTAATTAATTAAGTTAATCATGATCAAGAGATAATCAACGAAGTCACACTTTAGAGTTCAGACACTTAACCCATATCGTATTCTAAAATCTTCAAAGTCCAAATTTCTGAAATGTTTAAAGTTAAATATGATTAATTAAGACTTTAGATGATTAATCACTTCACAGTTTCGGGTTTCAGGAATTTCCTCTCAAAGTACATTTAAATTTCCCGAAGTTCGAACTCTCGAGACACTCGAAATCGACCCACCATATTAAACATGATTAATTAAAAGTTTAAAAGCGATTATCCATGGATTAACCTTCATAGTTCGAAATTTGGGAAATTCTCACTCTGTCTCATCTAAAACTCCAGAACACAAACCATCGAATATTGATGGCATTTATGAATAATTTAGGGTAATGATTCAAAACATGAATTGTGGATCACCAGGTAGACTTTCCCATCAAACGTTAGTAAATTTTTCGACAGAGAAGTTATACGAAAAGCAATGACTCTGTTTTGAATAAAAGCACTTCAATTTCGAATTCATTTTCATTCTTTGCAATTAGCAATCTTTATTTGTTTAAAGGATTCACGATTTTTCTCTGCAAACATGTAATTTCACCCTATCTCCTTAGAAGTTATGGCACCACAACAAATGATGAATAAGCCTGATGCGACTGGCGAGGATTCAAACCCAAATACATACACTCTGTTGGACACCACACCATGCATGTGTTCGAGGTTCTGGAACATGAAATCATCAACTGCCCAGAGGACTCTACTGAAGAAGAAGACGATACTTACACAACCAAACTCAGATGTATAGCGCAGTCGAAACTGCACAAAATAGAAGCGTGACCGAGACTCATTCCTTATAACGACATGATAAGCTAGGCCTTAGAGCACGTTGACATCCAGAAAAAGAGCATTGTCAACCACTATAACGTCGTTGTCGGCTCTTTCCGACTAGAACACATGCAAGCAATGTACAAACTATCCCTTGATCCTAAATATAGATTCAATGTTGCATTCATTCTAGAGTTCGAGCAAAAGGAATGCATCCAGTACACTAGGAACTGTCCCAAGATAATCAAGTCTTGGTGGAGGAACCCAAAGAAATTAAGAATCGATGCTCATGGTACATATTCCAAAACATCGTTGGACGTTCCCATTGTATATGTAGCCCTAATTCTATGTCAATTGTTCGGAAATAAAAGTCCCACGCATTTCTTGGTGGAATGGGTATCCATCATGCACGAGGTAGCAGAGGGTTTTACTTTCAATTGGGCCAAAATGTTGTCCGATAACTTGGCCAAAGAGATTGTAGACTATAAAAAAGTGAATTCAAAGGGACAACCTTCCCCCTTTTATAAGTCATAATATATCATGGATGCCATTTGTTTTATGGAACCTTTCCCATTAATGAATTGGAGCTGGACTTCGGCTAGTGCTGAGCCCATTCAACCATTCCAAGTTATGCAAAGAAAAATCCAAGGATTTATTTTATGAAATCAGTCACAATGTGGTGATTCCAATTCATTTAACACTGTATGGCCACCCACCTCTAATTTCAGACCGGATTATGGGAAATTTGGGTAAGCTAGCAGATTGGTTTAGTGAGGAGAACTTATCCTATATCAGATTTTTTGGAATCTCGATCCCTCCCCATGCTCTTCCACGATTCTTACTAGACCGACTGGTATGCAGAGAAGTGTCTTACCAGACAGTAACAAGAGGCATCAACAAGGAGCTTAAGGAAACACATAAAAAAGTATGGCCAACGTTCCCCATTCAGGTTAGTATGTTTTCATTACTGGATTTCGGTCACTCCAAAGTGGAGGCTTCAACTTTGAATAATGACAAGTTGGTTGACATCGAATTCAAAAGACACGACCCACACAAAATTGTAGAAAACCAGCTGGCTCAATTCAACATGAAAATATATGTGCACAAAATCTCCACGTATGAAAAAATATTCAAGGGAGTTAGGTCTTATGAGGAGGTACATGATAGGTTCCCAAACTTTCCCCCATATCAACAAGTTGGTTTCCTTAGTTTCCAAAGGAACAGGAAAAATAGTTTGCCAAAGGTACTACAAGGAGAGTCGATAGTCACTCCTCCTGCACAGGAATCTATGCCTACAAGTTCTGAACTAGAGTACTCTGGTAAACACAAGGTTGAGGAAACCCCAGAGAGCTCTGAGGTTTTTACACAGAAATTAGAAGCATCATGGTCAAGCCAGCTAGACCCCCAAGAAAAATCTCAATTTGAGGCTTTCCTAAAGCATGGACAAAATGCGCCTACTTCACCTCTAACTACCCCTGCTGGCACCTCAAATATGGAAGAAAAAAAATAGTATACGGAGATTGGCACTCCCATTACATCATTGACACTCCCATTACATCATTGACACCTCTGTAATCTAGCTTCGGGACCCCTCATCCCAATTTTTTTTTTGTGAATGATCTTACCCCCATCTCACCCAAAGAAATGTCTCCTTCAGATTTCTTTTTTAATAGAAAATGAAATGCCATCGTCAAAAGAGAATCACAACAGAAATATGGAGTAATAACTAAAAGGAAGAGGATGTTGTATGAAAGAAATGATCACGATGATTCAGAATTCGCGAACTAAGTTGCAGGTTCATTGGGTGCTTTTGCCACTGCAAATCAATGGTTTTTGGAGAACCTGGTTGAGCAACTACGACATAATAAATTATTAGTGAGGCATTTCCAAGATAAAATACAAGCCATGGAACAAACTATAAGGAACATGATGAGCCAAGACTTTGAGAAAATCAGAGCTCATGATTGACAACAAATCCAACAGTTGCAGGCTAACCTCGAGGAGCTCCATCGAAATTCATAGGCCAACAAAGGATTGGTCACTCAATGTGGTGAATTGATAGGGAAATTGCAAGCCAGATTAGACATGACCAAAGGTAGCTCCGTAGATATATCAACCTTACATATTTAAGCAATGGAAATAAACAAAAAAATGGAAATGGCCCAACAGGATATTTTTATGAATGTTAATGCCATCCAGAAGTCCTACGAAGCAATAGATATTTCTCTGAAGGACATCTATGTTAAATAAATAGAGTCCCTCTTAGCTCAAGCTAAATTTCAAGAAGCCATTATATTGACACAAAAAATTAATGTCCTTGATTTTCCTCGGCTTTCTCCTTCTGAAAAAATAAGAGGTGATATGGCTCTAAAGGTTTGGGAAACAAATCTAGCAGAAAGAAAAATATTTTCCATAGAGGTAAAAGAGGCTTACCAAGAAGTGTTGTCATCATTAGGAAAAAATATAATTGATTTTGAAGGTAGTAATATCACGAAATCCCTGGGGAAAATTGATATAGAAATGAACCAACAGAATTCCAGAAAGAGAAAAGAAGAAACTCTGGCAGCCATTCCAAAAATGAGCCATATCGATCTTCTTAAAATCAATAAATGGCTAGTAAATCCAAGTTTGCAGTTCTAGGCCATAGATCAAGAGGTGACAAGGATCCAAGAAAAGTTGCCTCAAGTAGAGAGGAATTTATTCACTTTCTAAGAAAATGAAACAATTGAGCCCTCAAGGTTGGTAGTGGAATTATTAGGTAGATGGAACCAATGCATTGAACATGGAAAATAAAGCATAGTTGGGAGTAGGTAAGAAATGTCATCAAATTGTTGAACATAGTTGGAGGGACAGATGGAAACAAAACTAAACGGTCCAGACAGTACACTGAAAAATTAAGGTCGCCAATATGACATTTGTATCCAACCTAAAAGAAAAGAAATGTTTCTTCCAGTAGATGAAGAGACAGAGGGGGATACCAATGAAGCTCATCAGATTTTAAATATTGTTGTCTTTGTCTTATTTTAGATATATTCTATTTTAATTAAATATTGTAAGAAGTCCAACATTTTGAGTTGTGATAGAATTTGTATAAATACATAGAATCAATATCTATTCAAGGCTTCTTCTTACCGGATGTAATAGAGAAGAATCTCCTTTTTTGAGTATTAATACAAGTGTAGACAAATATTCCAAATTTTGCTCAGTTTGAGTTATGTACTTCTTCTGTATTTCCATATCTCCAAATTTTCTTATGTAATTCCTTGATAAATGATTGATTGCAATTTAGTATCACAACTACTGTAATCACATTATATCGACAATTCGTTATGAAAGCAATTTTTCCTCTGTATTTACTGTAAGTAATACAATACCTGCAAGATATTTTAATTACTGCATCTCATATCTTGTTCAAGTGTGCACTCTTTACTTTGTTCTACTGCAAAGTAGGTGAGACTCATCGTTCATTGATGCCTAGCTTTGTTTAACGAATTTGTAAGTTTCTCCCACACCATTTGATACCATAATTGTGACTTAGACAACGAAATATGACCTCTATATTGTCCTATTATTAATTTCATTTAAGGATCTTTTCTTATATAACTAAAGGTAGAAAAAACACTCTTTTAAAATAGTCTCTTTAAATTTTCTTGATGCTTGGCATTACTCTTTGAGCCTTAAGTTTAATCTCAAGAACAATAGTACCCATGCATTAAAAATGCCAAATCTGAAGCACATAAGACTTTTAAACGACCAAAAAATACCAAAAACAAATCAAAACATCCATTGAAAAACCCATAGGGAAGAAAAAAAGGTCAAAACTAGGTCACCAAAGGGTCAAAAAATCTATAAATAGAGGTGAAAGGGGTCATTTTCACCATTGTTGTTTGACAAAAACCAAAAATAGAAAAAACCCTCTTCCTTCAATTGCACATTTGGAGAGCCATGGTGGAAACAATTGACTCATTCTTGAACTAAGTAAGTACTCTTCCCTTTCTCTTGCAAATTCATTCAATTTTCATGGTTTTTAAAGAAAATTGGGGGCCACGTGCCCTAAAATTTAGCATGATTGTGCATGTACACATGTTGTCCATGCTCAACGCACAGATGTATGCGGGCTGAGATAAACTCATCACACATACATCCATGACTGTCTTAAAAATAGAGCGTGTACATTCTCTTAAAAATGAGAAAATAAAGGCACCAACTCCCAAAAATCTCCATGATTCAGTATGTACATGCATTGGAGAGAGAGAGAGAGCATGAGGAAGTGGATCAAATGGTTGAAGAGGTCCTTGCAGCTATGGCGATATTAAAACAATGTGGGTTATGGATTTTTTTTTTTCCATTCATGAGGGCCCAAATGAGACTATTAAATCACTTTTTTTAGTATTGGAACCCTGACACAGAGGCCTTTATGCTAGAAGGACAATCCTTGACAATCACCATTGAAGAAATTTAATTCTTGATTGGTCTCTCAAGGAGGGTTGAGCTGGTAAACTTGACAAACTTCCCTCCAAGGCCACATCACATATCCCATTACATTGATATGTATTGTGAGGTCGGCTTGAAGAAGATGGGATCTCAATTCCCCATTCAGAAGATAGAGAACCTTGGATTGAGAGTGTTGTTGTACTTGATTTGGTGGATTACTAGGTCTGCTACTCTACATCAGGCTTCATGTGCTCAGATACATTGTGCAGTGCAGTGTCTGTAGTTGGTGATCTTCTATTGGAGCATGAATATGCTCAACTATATGAAAATACATATGACAGAGTGTAAAATGAGAAAGAAGAAGAACTTTGGATTCAGGACAATGATTTTCACATTCTTCTTTGAAAGAGGAGGGCCTAAGCCTGAAGGAGAGCATACGAGGGCATGTATCCACTTATACAACACTATGTATATGGCCCACTTTGATGAACCGCTAGGGAGAAGGGGGATTTCAAGAGTCATATGATGATGATTTCTTCGATTGGTGGAGATGACAAATCCTAACCATCGAGGATTATCCCTATGCAGGGATCATTTTCTTGAGATGCCTATGCCCCCTAGAGAAACACGCGGTGAGATAGGTACATACTCATATATATATGTGTGTGTGTGTGTGTGTGTATATATATATATATATATATATTAATTTTTAATTTTTATTTATGAGAAAGAAAACATATTTTGTTAATGTCACGATACTAACTCAAAAAGTATGTTATGTACATAAGTGGGACCAATGCATCCAACAGACCTCCCCTAGACTAGGCACCATCCATGAGAGCAGGCCCAACCAAGAGAAGCCACAACAGTATTAGGGCCATCGTCAACAGAGGCCGAGAGAGTATTGAGGTGGGTAGAGAGGAACTTGACATCCCTCACCTAGAGTGTGTCGATGGTGGAGATTGAGGATCTTCCACCATCCATGCAGTCTCATGTCGTGGGAGTACCCAGGGCATAGGTCCAGTTATTTCGACATCTTGCCAACACCGTAGTACATTATAGTAGGGCCAATATGCCTAGAGCTTAGACTAGTACTAGACATCATGCATGCTAGAGCACCCCTTTTTGTATATCTCTTTGTATTGATGGCTTAAGACTGACGATGTATTATTGACACATTTTAGGCCTATAGAACACTTTTTGTAGTGTGAAATCACTTTTTGGATACGTTATATATATACATATATATTTTTTTTTATGGAGTAAATATCATCTGTACAAATATATTTACATGTGTGTGTATGTGTGTACTTTTATATTTATGTGTGTGAAAGATGACAATCTAAAACATGATTTGCCAATGTATCAGTTAATTGATTAGATCTCCTAGGAACATGAATATATGAAATATAATCAAAATAAATTTCTAAGAGACATACCCTAAAGAATCTATGGTGAAGGGTGGGATCATGGACATGATACACTCCATTTAACTGTGACACTACCAGTTGAGCATCTAGATGAACCCAGAGGTGATAAATACCATGTGACAATGCATCACATAGTAATTCCATTACAATGTTGTACTCAAAAACATTATTGGTTTCTTCTCCTAGATAAACACCTCCAAAAGATACCAACTGACTAGTGGGCATGAATATTACCCAAGCTGTGGAAGAAAGCCTCCAAGTGTGTTTTCTAGCACCATCCATGAACCCAACATAAACCTCATATTCACTTGACATCTGCCACAATGAAAAAACACAATAAACTACACATCCATAAAACAAAATGATACCAAAATGTATAGATAAAAATATACATTATTTACAAGAAGTCACACTCAGGTGACCAACCTAAGAATAATACTTATTAAGATAAATTCCATTTTTGGGCTCAGGAAAATCATTACCTTCGAAGTCAACCAATTCATAAGAACCTTTTTCCAAAAGTTTCTTAATAATAAACGGTTTGAGCCACATGGGTTTAAATTTTCCTTCCCCCAAGGGATCTTTATCTTGATCATTGGTGAATACAAGATCACCTTCGGAGAAAACTCTAGGGTGGACCTACTGATCATATTGACACTTGGCACATTGTTTATGAGCCTCGTTATCCAAGGCTACATCTCAAAGTTGTTCATTGAGTTGCTTAAGATAGACAATATGCTCTTCAAGCATAATTGTGTTGGGCAGTAGTCCCACTACCAACTTGAGAGAATGAATTTGAAACTCTATAGGAAAGATTGCCTCTAGCCCGTAAACAAGTTGGAAAGGAGAGAAACATGTAGTAGTCTTGACGAAATTTCGATATGCCCAAAGTATTGAATATAACGTCAAATGCAAATTCGACTTGGTCGAATTGATTGTCCATTGTAGAATAGTCTTAAGAGACTTATTGACAACCTCCAATTGATTGTTCGCTTGTGGATAATAGGGTGACATATGTTATTTATTAAACCCTATATTTTATGTTAACTTAGTCATCATCTTATTTTGAAAGTGACTACCATGGTCCATGATAATCTCTTTCGGTATACCGAACCTAGCGACAATTTGGTTGAAAACAAAAAGTATCGCCATTTCCCCGTCATTGCTAAATGTTGACATTCCTTCGACCCACTTGGTGAAGTATTCTACTACCACAATGATATAATGATGCCCCCTAGCAGAAGCTGGGTGGAATGTAGTAAAATCAATTCCCCACTTAGTGAAGGAACCAACAACATTACCACGAAACATAGGAACAAGGTGTTCCCACAACTTCCGAGAGAAGATATGACATGGGTGACACTTCTTAACCTCCTCTATACAATATTTGATTAACGAGGGATAAAATTATCTAGCATGAATGATTTTCTACATTGTTTCCAACCTAGATAAGTGACCGCCACATGCTCCAGTGTGGCAGTCATTTAACACAATCTATGCTTCTTCATGAGTCAGACAAAAATGAAGAACACATTCAATTCCTCGATGATAAGATAATTTCATGATTGATGGTGTCTCTGTCGACGCTCATCACGAGAATCATAAGAAGGACACTTTAGATTTTGAATATACATAAGTATATCTCCATACCAAGGGTTAGAAGATGAAATAAGGAAGAGATCCTCATTGATCGACAAATCTTCAAGACAATTACTACCACTCTCAATCATAAGTTTTGAAATTAACTCGGCAAAGAACAAAGACTTCTTAGACTTTGCTAAAACAAAGTCCAAATCAAATTCCTCAAGAATGGCTATCCATAAACCAATATTCCTGCTGATGACCAGTCGTTTCAACACATAATGAAAAGGATTAATGATGTTTATGGTGGTGGTATTACATAATATAATATAATGGCGAAACCTTTGGATAACATGGAAAGTTTCAAAATCCAGTTTCTCAATGTGAGTGTAGTTGAGTTCTGGTATGACTAAGCCTTGGATGAGGTGGTATATAACATGTTCATGTAGCATGTCATCCTCTTGAACCAAGACCATACAAATGGTGGACTCTTCTATAGCCAAGTATAATAAGAAATATTTTCCATAATCAGGAGGGCTAAGCAGAGGGGTAGACATCGGGGCTCTTTTCAATGCTTCAAAAGAGAATTGAGCTGCTTTATCCTAAACAAATGGGACCCCTTTTTTCAAAATACGCATAAACCCAAAAGTTATTTAGCAATAAATCGCCATAGGAAGTTAAATTTCCCCTAAAGACTCTAAAGTTGGGGAACTATGCACGGGGGAGGAAACTGAACTATTTCCTCAACCTTAATAGGATTGACCATGATCCCTTGGTGGACATGATAAAACCTAATAAACATATCGACATAACACAAAAACTACACTTGTTTGGATTTAGGAGAATCTGGTAGTAGCGACACCTTTAAAAAATAAGTTGAAGGTGAGCGAGGTAATCAGATCTCTTGCGATAACATGACACAATATCATCAAGATATGCCTTGATTATATGTTTGATTTGATGGAAGGAAAAGGACATGGACCACTAGAAAGTAGCTCCAACATTTTTTAGGCAAAAAAGAATTTTCCTATATGAAAATGTATCCCAAGGACATATGAAAGTAGCCTTATGTTGATCCTCGGGCTTGATATGAATCTGATTGTACCTTGAGAAACCATCCATAAAAGAAAAAACTTCACAACCCACACATTCATCGATAATGTGATAAATGAATGGGGTAGGAAATTTATCTTTCGGGAAATATTTGTTCAGACCACAAAAATCCATGCACACATGATTCGTACCTTGTTTTTTATTGATAAGAATAGGGTTTGACACCCATTCTGTCAATTGAGATAGGTAGATGAAACCAACCTTAATAAATTTCTCTACCTCATCTTTGATAGTCGCTTCCTTGCGAGGTTTGACTAGGCGAAGCTTATGCTAGACAGGATTAACATTGGGATAATTTGTAATCTCTTGCTCAAATATACGAGGGTGAGTGCCTGAAATTTCCTCATAAGACCAAGAAAAAACATCATGAAACTCTTTAAATAATTCAATGTACACTTGAATCTCCTCGGGGGAACAATCTTCTCTAATGAAAATATTTTCAATGATACCAGGGGTTTTATAGATGTCAACTGAATCGTCTCAATTATACTCACCATGTTTCACTCAACATGGATTCCATGTGTGGCCAAAGGGTTAACAGAATGAGTGACATCTCCATTCATGGTCATGGTGAATTCTCTTGCTTCCACTCTCCTAAGCTCGGGTAAAAGGTATGATATGTGATGAAGATTATCCCAAGGTTTGTCCACACCCATCATTGCCTCTGTAATTTCCTCGTCGGAGGGAAACACCAAGTGCAAAGGATCATGAGAAGTAAGAGACTCTTAAGCCCAAATAGGATCTATAACAAGATCTATATCTTGAGGGGGAGCTAGATCAGAGTTGGCTGAGGTTTGCTGAAAAATATTGTATGGAACCTCAATTGTGGATAGGGGCATAGCCATGCCAGGATGCCCTACCCCTTCCATAGAATCCGATGGGGAAGGTAAATTCCACAGATCATTAAAATAATTCATTCAAAAAGAAGTTACTTGGAATATTGCAACATTAGGCTGATCAGAGACAACCGAAATAAAATTGACATCATTCGATGGTGGTGGAAAATAAAAAGTACCCATCAAATATGGAAACAATCCAACACCTAAGTTGATGGTACCTTGCTGTGGGTTATCAATCATCAAGACTATGGATGCCCTTGATGAAGGGTTAGGATGAGAGAAGGATAATTGATCAATGGTTACTATCCTTCCTTCATGAGGAAAACATAGTACATGAAACATAGATGGTACAACCGTTGTCATTGCGTAATTCCAATTTCGTCCCAACACAAGGTTATAATCAAGACGCGTGTCGACTACTTTGACCTCGACACACATAGTTTTTCCCTCCAATTACACGGGGAAGGAGGGGATTATGCCATGTGGTATAAAAGAACGTTCGTCAAATGTAGGTAACAACATAGGAGACGGAGAGAACTCGGGTTGACCAATAGCCTTCCAACATGCCAATGAAATCATGCAAGTTGACACACCCTCATCCACCACCATACATAAATATTTTGTGTCAATGATTTTGTGGCATAAGCCACTACTATTTGGAAGGCGACGTGTCAAGGAAAATGAGTTTTATGATCATAAGGGTAAAAAATGATATCTCCCGAGTTAGCTGGCTCAGCAACACCCAAAGTAGACAATAATTATTTTCTCTATGAGGGGAAACTATGGAGAAATTCCAGAGCAAACATCTAACAAGGTGTTTTCTCAAGATCTTCATCTATTTGGATTATGAGAATCTTTCTTAAACACACCTTTAGGGATGCGAGTCATTTTTTCTCCCATGGTATTCTCAATATGAAGAGGAGGCGATGGGTTGGAAGCTAATTTTCCCTTCTCAATAGATTCCAGCATTCCATAATCATGAGCCTTGGTATGAAGATGAGCATTTGATCACATCATGTATACATTTGTGGCTCCAGTATTATCATTAAGTGTGGGGACACCATGATTTCCCCCAATCATGGTTTTGGATGAGAAATCTTGTGACAAATTTTTCCCTTGAGGGAAAGGGTTAGTTAAAACACCAAGTCGTTTCTCTGCCAAAAGCGTTTGGGGTTCCTCAATTCAAGGGCATTGATGATTCAAGTTATTTTCCGTGCAAATCTTACACAAAAACTTAATCTTTTTCTTCTCATTATTTTCCTCACCAACATTGTTAGCATCTTTTTTATCTCCCTTACCCTTATTTCCTTTACTCTTTCTTTTCCCCTGGGAATGCTAGTTTTCCTTGGGGTTCGTGGTTTGCACACTATGTGCTTCCGATTTGTGGGTGGTAGGGAAAACTGTACTAGAATTTCGGCTAGCTACAGTCTGTTGTAGTGACAATTGTTGCATTTGGTTGGACAACTGGTCTATGGGCTTGTTTTGTGCTCAACCTACTATACCATTGGCATGAGGCCCAAAATTAGGTTTGGTTAAGTCAAAGGTTGAATGTGGTGCATTAGGAAGAATCTTGTACAACATGTCAGATTGAGAATAAATCAATTCCAGTTGTTGAGCGCTCATAATAGCCTCTTCCTCGAACAATACTTTGGAAGTTGTGACGTATTTGGAGACACAAGGCACCAAATACTTCAGGAACCACTCGAGCATAAATGCAGGGGGGACCTTCATCTTCTGGTGATGCCATTCTTGGATATGATCGGAGATATGGAAGACCTTATTCTTCTAGAAGTTGGCCAACAACTTTGTGTTGGCATTGTATCTCACCGGTACTTGAAAATGGTTTAAGAAAACTATTGCCATATCACTAAATTAAGAATACTTAGAGCCATCGACATCAATGTACCACTTCACAGCACCCCCTATGAGAGTGCATTGAAACAATCATAACTTGATAAAGTCATCATTCAAAATGTTGGAGGAGCACCACAAGTGAAAGGTTGTAACATGATCACTTGGATATTTGCCAGGATTTCCTTCAACTTTTGGTATGTCTGAGGGAAACTTAGTCGGCATAGGAGGCCAACGTGGATCATGAAAAATAAGATAATTTAACAACCTTAACAAGTCTTGAAAAAGAAGAGTTTCCAGAAATGGTAACCTAGGTTGCATAATATTTAAAGGAAAAGAAGAACCTGGATTTTGGTTGGCACCAGATTGCCAGGAAAAGCTTTCTTGTTGACCAAGGTTTTGGTAAAAAATAGGGTTTCGTTGGCCAGTATAAGGGGTTTGTGCACTAGTCTTCATCGTCGATGGATCCAAATAATTCGATGACATAACTTGGGCAAGGATTTTTCCTTGCATGGTATTCCAAAAACCTTTGTTGGGTTTTCCCCCAGCCGGTTCTCCTAGTATACGAATTGAACCTTGCCCGAGGTTTTACTGATCATGGGAGGGGTTTCCCCTAATCGACATCCCTTTCAGAGGTATACAACTCTTCCAGGGATTTCCAATACCTTGAGAGGAGAAGGCTCTTGTCATCACTTCCTCTGAAGGAACAAATCTTTTCATAGGGTTTGGTTGATTAAGAGAGGGGTTTCCCCCTGACGAAAACATGGATGATGAGAAAGCGTTATTTCTAAAAGAACCAAATAGAGATAAAGGGATAGACCCAAACTGATTCATAAAGGATTGCGGCCCTTGACTCCCTCAACTAAACAAACTGGAACTGACACTAGGCATGGATGGTTGGTGAAAATACCCTTCGAGCGAAGGGGAAGGAGGAGGGATATGAGCCCCACCGTAAGGGACTACATTGTATGGAGAAAATGTTCCCTTGAGGGATCCTTGCAAGGGAGCATTAGAATTCCCTGCCTCTAGACCAACAGTCTATAAATTAGTGTAAGTTAAAGTTGATCTTGAATAAAAAATCGATATCCCATATGTTAAAGGAGCACCATACATATTCTAGATTGTAGAAGTATGAACGGTGGTCAAATTTGTGGAAGAGACTGTGCCACTGCCAGAAGTGGTAGGTGTCTGACTAGAGGTATTCCTTGTGGGTGAAGGTGGAGGAGGAGGTATGACACCCCCTCTACCCATGGCTGGGATGGGAGTACGAGGACTCCTGGTAGAAGTAGGATAACTTGCTTCCATAGACATTCACCTAACGAGACAATGATCAAGAGAAGTCACCTCAGGAGGGACTTCCTAAACAAGGATTGGCACTGAAAGATCATTGATTGAATCTTTTTGGGGCTTGAAGCCTCTAGCTTCAAGGTATGAAATTATAGTCTCCCTCAATGCGAGAATGTATTCTTTAGGCACAAGCTTAGGCACCATTTATTATGGCCCGGTATCTTCAAATGAACCTTCTTGATCTAACCTTCACCTTAACGGTGGGGACGATGGTCCAAAGTTACGAATGGAAGGCCCTAGAGCCTACGCGAATGACAGAGTTGTTGATATTCCACTTTTTGAAATGATCAATCGAAACTCTAAGGTAAATACAGGGAGAATCACATAGCACACAATACAAATTACCTAAAGGTAAATCAATCAATCAATATAATAATAGGAAGAAAGGTTACACCAATCAACACTAGAGAAACTTATTGGCGCAAGTGTAACTTGAACACGGAAACACCCTCCAGGTATACTCTGCAAAGTGTGATTTGATGTTTTTCCTAGATACTGCGGTATACCCCCACAATCACCTATGTAAGTTCCTACAAAATGAAACTAGGTTTCCATCTCCTAGTCACTTACTAGGTGGGTATAGTCAATAGTTGGGTTGATCATATGAGAAGGATAGCTATGTCTGAATCCTTTCAAGGGTACCGATGGAAAATGGTCTGGAATACAAATGAGGATATAGAATGGATTAGAGGTCCACGAAGCTCCGTAATCAAATGTGGTTAGCAAAATCCCAAGAATGACCCTCAAAATATGATCCCCCTATGCTTGGTCCGACTTTGGAGGGGTTATCTCCTCTACCTTTCCTCATGTGACATTATGTTTATCCCCTATGTTAGAGGGGATTCTTGACTAACTTTAATGACACTGGACTTTTACAATCCCTATCTTAGAATCTTAATTTTATTTAAATTGCCTTGAAGAGTTTCCTCTCCACACCTAATTCAAGGCCCTAAAGCCTAGTCTAATTGGTGTGCCCCATAAACAAAAAGTCTAATTGATTTTAACATCAAGCGTTTATTTTAGTGGATTGATTACTCAGGGGTATGGTAGTGAAACTCATGGTGTTATTTGAAATACGAAAGAGAAGAGTTAAATGAGCTTTTAGAACATTTTAAATTAAATAAAACTACATCCTACAATTGAAGATTTGGCTCTTTTAACTTTCAAGGTGCAAACTTTTCAAAATGAAAACCAAGATCCCACAATGCAATCTATCCTAGAATTCTTTTTCGTTCCAAATGCAATGAAACTAAAAATTTCAAGGAATAATATGAGAAGGAACTTTGGGTTGAGAACTCTTTTCTTTTATAAAAAATAACCTATGCTACTACAACCGAAAAAACATGCAAAGTAACATGCAAATGCAGTCAAGAAAACTATAAACAATTTTTTTAACTTTTTATATGCTTATGAAATGAAAACACACAACTATGTTTTTTCTTTTCAAAGAACAACAAGAGAGAAGTATGAAAAACTAGAGAGTGACTCATGTCCTAAACCACTTCTAGAGAGAAAGGATTCACTAAAATCCAACGAAGAACCTAAAGCTTCAAAAGTAGACCTTCAAACTTGACAAAAGGAATCAAGAGACAAATAAAACTAAACAAAAAAGATTTATTTACAAATTCAAAGACAATATGAGACTAAAAACTCTCTCAACAACAGTTAATGGAGATCTCTGGTACTCAGGAGGACCCAAGAGACCAAAATATTCCTGGAAGCAAAAGACAAGTTTTTTGAATTTTTTTTCTCAAAAGAACAGGTAGGTGTGTTATACACAGATAGATGATGAATGTATGTTTGTTCGGATAACTAAAGATGTGTATGTATGTGTTTTGGTTATATAAAATGGAACGTATACTGTTTTCACAGGGGCATACCCATGGTTCAACTCTAACAATGCACCGACAAGCCCTAACTACTGGCCCTTTCGGCAACACCTGCAGAGCAGATGCAGTCTCACCTGAAGTAGAAATAGGGGGTTGCAGGACACAAGTGTCTACAACCAGAGGAGATGCAAAGTGAGTCCAGAACAATAACACAAAACCAACTAGCTATTCTTTACCATGCTTAAGCTTACTTCGTAGGTTATATCTCAGATCCAACACAACAATGCAATAATAGTATAACTTAAATAAAATAACACAACATCCATCACACAGAACAACAAGATATACGTGGTTCACCCTCTCCCTAGGGCTATGACCACAGAATTATGTTTCTTGATATAATAAATGGAAACATACAGTTCTATCTGCGCACTTGGCTCCAGATCTCTCTCTCTCTTTCTTCTCTTTCTCTCCCCTCCTTGCGCACCCAACTACAGGGTTTGATCTTCACACCCAGCTAAAGATCTTACAGACTCGATAATGGTCTTGCAACACAATGCATATCTATTGACAATGGAAACAATCGAAAAAAATTAACCATAACAACATGAGAGAACCCATCCCAGGTCCCTTAAACCTTTATTTATACATTACATGAATCTTAGACACCCTTAGACCGAAGCCTAAGTGTAAAAAACCTAGGTGTCTAAAACCTAGGTCAACTTGACCCGTGTTTTAAGGGCTTTGCCAGCTTATCCTTCCTTCTTTCCCATGAGGTTCTCCAAAGCATCCATCAGTGTATTTTTCCACTTTCTGAGTTGTCCAAGCTCCGTATTCTTTTCTAATCTGTCTTCCTTTATCTTCTCTTTCAACGACTAGCTTTCCCTTACTTCACTCCTTCTTTTCTTCTTCTTTGACCACTTCAACCCATTCTGTGTTAATGTGCCTTCTGCACAGTTCACACTTCTCTCTTCTTCCTTAATCTTCACTTCCTTCCATAACCAAGGGACAACATATATTGTTGAACTAACTAAAAAATTAGATAAAGTTTAGAGAGATAATCCAGATCAGGAAAACTAGAAACACCTAGAAGTTGACTAGAGACTCTTACAGACTCAGAAAACACATAAAATAACAGGAAATCAAAGCAAAATAATCTCCTAACAAGACCCTAGAGAGACTCCCTAGTGGAGTCACCAATTATACTATGGGAAAAAATCCCCCTAATCTATGTCTAGAGATTAAGTAGAGCCTTGACACCTTAAAAGATACAAATTCTTTTATTCTACCCCAAATCTAACAAAAACCTAATGATAGTTAAGGGAATAGAGAGAATATCAAAATGTGTACCTTGAGTCCTTCCATCCATCGTAGATCCCTTCTCATTGGTGTCCATTCCAAAATTGCAAGCTTCCTCCCAAAGTTGGCATGAAAAAAATTCATAGAACAAACTACGATAACATATGCATAACTACCAAGATCATCTAAAGGGTTAGATATTTATGAAAAAAATCCATAAATTTAAACATAAAGACATAAATATATGGGACAAGAAGATTCTCTTTTATTGATAACAAGATTGGAAGTTACAACCTAAATATTGCTGACGCCACTCCACGAACCTCACCTGGTGTCCTCTACTTTGGATTCAAGTCCACTATTCCCAATATGCTATCCTCACAACCAACATGCCAATATAGGGTAAAAGGATGGATTATATAAAGGAGGATGTTTGGTAGGGAATGTTGAGGATGAAACTCGTAGCAGGATGCAAAAGGATTTGAATGCAAAGGAGAGAATTTTGCAGAGTTCACTTTCCTCTTCTTTGATATATCCAAATGACCCCCATAGGGCCCCTTTTATATGGAGAAAATATGGTTAATTAGTTGTCATGGATACAAGAGGTAAGATGGTTGTGAAACCTGACATATCCCGTAAACTAGCGTATGTATGTGTGATGCTTATGCATCAGGGAACATACACCATGCAAAAGGTTATTTTTTAAGATGAACCTCAACAAAAGTAGTTGGTGGATGTGTAACTGTGCAGACCAAAGTAAAAACTGCATGATAGTGGCATTTTGAGATGTAACAATTAGTGCTAGATTTAGATGCAAAAACAAAGTATTTGTGGAAAAATAGGTTTTTGATTGGAAAAAGAGCCCCCAGTAAAGAACATTGTTTCCTAGACCTCACTTTTATTTTATCCTGCTTATGGGTGATAGTCAGGAAATATTTCTTTCCTCTTTGGGTGGGATTCGAGTCCCTATATCTGGTCATCCTAAGGCCCCCTTCGATACAACTTATAATGTTTTAGACTCCTTTTTTCTAACAGATATTTGATTTGGACTCCTTTGAGGTCTTGGAATCCACTAGGGTGGTATTCACTATAAAGGGGGTAGAAGAAGGGTCTTATGTTTTAGGGGGAGCATAGTTCACTTTGGAAAAAAATACATCATGAAGGGGAGTGAGGGTTGTTGGTTGGGGTGTCGAGAGGCCAGAGAGATTGGAAAGGAAGTCCTTTTCCATGACCTCTCTTGAGGAATAGGGCACTTTTCTTAGGGAACCAAAAATGATTTGAATTTCAAATAAAAAAGGAGGGGAGGGGGGAAAGAGAGACTTACCTATAAATCCAACACCATTCTTATACAAAGTCATGGAGACACCAATATACTTTTGGGGGTTTGTTGTCTACAAAGAGAATGGATAAGAGTTTGATGCATGTGGTGTCTTTGTCTGAACCAAGCCCAAAGTTAGCTAGATGGGAGTCTCCTCTGTCCTCAATTAATCTAATTACCCATAATTAACCCTACCTACCCATAATTAGTAGTAATTATTCCTAATTACCGACTAATTAACCATTAATACCCCCAAATTAATCACTAATTAACCAATTAACACAATTACCTAAAATAACCCTTGATTACCCATAATTGACCCTTACTTAACCCCTAATTACTCCTAATTACCTTAATTAACTCGTGATTACCACTAATCACCCATTAGTACCTTGAATTAACCACTAATTAACCCATAATGAACTCTAAATTAACCCATAATTAACCATACTTACCTTTAGTTTACCCTTAATTAACCCTTGATCACCCATAATCGAGCCTTAATTAACCCATAATTATCCTTAATTACCATCAATTATCCCTAATTAATACACGATTACCCCTTACTGACCCTTATTTAATCCCTAATTAATCTTAATTACCCTTAATTACCATAAAGTAGCCCTAAATACCCCCAATTACCCTTAAATGCCCTACATTAACCACTAAATGACTCATAGTTAACCCCTAATTAACACTTGAATACCCTTAATTAACCCTACTTATCCCTAATTAGTAGGAAGTAGCTATAATTACCATCTAATTACTAATTTCCCAAATTAACCACTAATTAGTCATTACTTACACATAGTAATTCCCAATTAACTCTTTATTACCCATAATTGAATGTTACTTAACCCTTAATTACCCCTAATTAGACTTACTTAACCCTCAATTACCTCCAATTACCACTAAATACCTGGAATTAACCACTTCTTACCACAAAATTAACCAAACCTTACCCCTAATTAACTGTTACTTACCCCTAATTAATAATATATTACCCCTAATTGACCCTTAATTAAGCACTAATTAACCCTACTTACACATAAAAATTCCTAATTAACTATTGATTATCCTTTATTTAACCCCTATTAGCCTTAATTGATCCTCAATTACCCATTATTACCCCAAAATACCTCAAATTAACCATTAATTGACCCCTAATCACGCCTAATTAATCCTAATTATCCCATCATCACCCAAATTGGACCCCTACTTAACCCTTAATTACACCTAATTAACACAAATTTACCTCTAATTGACCCTTAATTAACCCCTAATGACCCCCAAGTACCCAAGTATCCCAAAGTAACCACTAATTGACCCCTAATAAAGCATGAATTAACCCCTAATTGACCTTACTTACCCATAATAATTCCCTATTAACCCCCAAGTACTCATAATTAGCCCCTAATTATCCTCTAATTACCCTTATTTAACCCTGAATTACCCTTAATTAACTCCTATTTAACCCTACTTATTGTTTATTAGTAGGAAGTACCCATAATTACTTGTAAATACCATGAATTAACCAATAATTAACCCATGATTAACCCTTAACTAATCCTAACTAACCCTACTTACTACTAATAATCCCTAATTAACCCCCTATTAGCCACAATTGGTCTCTACTTAACCTCTAATTACCCCAAACTACCCTTAGTTACCCTTAATTAACCCTCAATTGCCCCTAATTGACTCTTAATTAACTTGTATTTAACCCTACTTGCCCCTAATTTATACGAGGTACCCTAATTACCCCTAAATAACATGAATTACCACTAATTATCCCCTAATTAACCCTATATTAACTTGTAATTAATCCTACTTCCCCTAATAATGTCTAGTTAGACCTGAATTTGATAATGCTTGATTGAAATTTAATAAACCCTTAATTAACTAACCATACCTACTAATGAAGCATTTAGATGAAAAAGGTAAATCAATTGGTCTCCTCCTTATGATTGGTGAGTTGAGGAAAAGGTAAAAATATCCTCGTTATTCCCATGGTTTATAATATAATCTTGATTGAATTTTCTGTTAATTATGAATAATTAGGATAGAAAATGATTAAAATGTCTTCTAGAAATATTATTGGGTAATATTAGATAAATTCTAAAATTCGGTTGGAATTGTATGATTTTATTGCAGGAATAGACAGATTTTGTTAAACTCGAAGATTTTGAAGATATAGAGACTATTGGAAGATAAAGAGATCAGGCGCAAAGAAGTTTTGAGGAAGATTGATTCTCTATGTTGTAAACTTTAAAAATAGTAAAAGCAATCCTGAGGATCTCTCGATCCTCATGATGGCTTAAATTACCCATATCATTGTAATATATAGAGGGTAATGAATCATAGAAAGGACATTTAAGAAACTTCTCCAAGCATTCATAACTCAGAATTGCTTTGTACAAGCAGTCTTTTGTAAATGTTGTACCAGTTATGGAATTGATAGAAGCTTTGAGCGTTTTCACCATTTTTGCATACTGAGTTTCTAGAAGCAGTGCTTTTGAGGACCGAGGGCCCAGTCTAAAGGAGTCACTATCTCAATCTATAATTGTATTAATTTGATTTCAGTTCTGTGATTTAAATCTCTTTTGCAACAATTAAGATGAATGTATGAGTGTGTTGATATTTTTATAGATTAGTTGTGTTGCTTGATTACAGAAGATAGATGCTTTATTTAAACGTTATCGATTATCGTTCCATCTCGCATTGTTGTAGTTTGTTGATCAAAATTTCCTTTCATTTTCGCATATGTTGTTCCTTTTATTAAGTTCGCATTTGTTGTTCCTTTCATTTAAGGTACAATTGTTGTTCCATCTCAATTTACAGTACTTAGCTGTTTCTTTCTAGCAGATTAATTAGTCATTGATAGATCATTTTATTAAGCACTTTCATAAATTCAACTACTATTTCTTAGTTAGATCAATTCAACAATTTAGTTAAATGCCTTTAATTCACAGCGTGTTATAGATCAGATTTCAATTCTGTTGAGTATAGATTGTAGCGTCATAATTTTAATGAATGTGTGAGGAACCTGGTTATTGATAAACTCATATTTGCTTTGACTACACGATTTTATCCTCTACAACTATCTGCATAGATTTTGCTGATATTCTTGAAATAAAAGATGAATCCTTGGGTTGATAAATTAATGTTAAACTAAGGTTGTTTTAGGACATCTTTATAGACCAACATTTTGGCGTCGCTTCCAAGGAGAGTGTCAAAGATAGTATAGGTTGTGTCTCGAAAGGATGATGTATTGAAAACAGAAGGTAAGAACCTACATAGGAAATAAATAAAATGCTTATGCCAGCGCCTACCTTTAGCTGATACATAGAGGTCGTATAGGGACTTAGAATTTTGTGTGAAGTGTGTATGACTTAGAATAAAGAACCTGAAAAACCAAAACCCCCACCCAAAACTACAAAAGGCCAGGGATTGGTGCCCCCTGGAAGAAGCACTTTCATAGATGAAATCATCCAAAAAGATGAATCTCAAGCTTTGGTTGGACCCAGGAAAGGTTCTACCCGAATCCCTCAGGAAACAAATTCACCAACTGCAACCCATGCTGAGGTTCATAACAAAATTGAAGGGATTGAACAAAGTTTTCAAAATACAGATCTTCCACATCTTAGCCCTTTATACAAGGGAAACTCTTGTAATATGGAAGAAGGAGAAGGGGATACCAGCAGGGTTGCTAAGGCAAACCCATCATCACCACCTGATCCTAGATCTCCTATGATAGGAGAAGGTATACCTAAAATCCTAGATAGAGGTAGTGCGATTAAATCCCCTAGAGGATCAAGTAATCAATCATCCCAAATAGAACACCCGGGCCAAGAAATTCATGAATATTATTGGCATATTTTCAACCAAATGATGCAACCAAATCAACCATGAGCCCAGACTTCCACTTTCAAATATATGATAGTTGATCCAGTTGCTAATGCCCCCATGAAAGCGATCCCATTACAAAATATGCCAACCTTTCATGGATTAATTTCTGAGGAACCTGATGTGTTCTTATTCAAATTTGATGTCATGTGTAGAGGATATGACTACACCTCTAAACCCCATAAAATGAAGTTGTTCCCTTCTACCTTGAAAGGAGCATCTTTACGTTGGTTTATCGGATTAGGAGGAGGAACTATAAACTCATGGGATGAAATGAAACAAGCCTTCTTAACGAAATATCAAGATTATTGCAGAACCAGGGATCTAAAAGATGAAATCTTTCAAATGACTGCAAAGGAAAACGAGACATTGGAAGAATATGTTGAAAGTTTTCAATATAATTTGCAAAGATATCCTTATGGTACATTACCAGGTGAGGTACTTAAAGCCACTTTAATAAAAGGAATGACAGATGAATGGGTAGAAACACTGAATTTAATGGGGAAGGGTGATATTTATCAAGAAACTTATGATAACATTGTCCAATTATGCATTAGGTTCTTGCATGGGAGTACAAGCAGCAGATCAGGGATGCATAATCCCCTCACCAGGAATAGAAACATTACTAGTGGGGGTGTTACCTGAGCATAAGTCGGTAATCTTTTAGAAAATTTCAAAACTAACATTCTGAGCACTCTAACTACACAATTGGATGTCTTGCAGGCTAAACATAAACAAGCAGAAGAAGAACATACCTTGGTCATATTTTGCCACCAATGCATAAAACAAACATGGTCCGAGGGAATGCCCTTTGGATGTGGTTCAGGTTTGCACCATTTTTTCCAAAGATTATGCAACAGAGAAATGTCCATCGCTCCTAGGACTAAAATCTTTCTTTATAGAAGTAGAAGAGGAAACAAAACCATTATACATGATGGATCAGTGTCGCCAATGGCAGGCCCATCCCCCGGGTACACTACATGATCCCTCTTCTTTCTTTTCTGGGCAGTATAATCAACAACAAAATTCTGGAAACATATGGCAGGCCCAGCCATTTGCTAACCCTACCTGGTAGTCCCAGCAATATCCAACTGCAAATCCCCCTTGTCCAAATCAATCTGCTACAAATCTCACCTGGCCAAATTATTCTTCTACAAATCCCGCCTGGCCAAATTAGTCAACTGCAAATTCCACCTGGCCTAACTCTCCATACCCTACCCCATCTTGGAAAATTTCAAACAAAAATCCCTATCCTTCACAGTGGACTAACACAGCTACCCAAGCCCCCAATTGGAATCAAAATTAGCAACGCTCCATGGGAATGACCAATCAACCCATGGGGATAGCTCCTCAACCCACTTTACAAGCCCCACTCCAATTACCCTAGAACCCTCAACCTCAATTGTGTCCTCAATTACTATCCCAAGCCAATCCAAATCCTAATAATAGACCAACCCAACTTGTACAAATTATTGGGAATTTGGATGGGGAAATCAACTCTTTAGGGTGCAATGAACTCCGGTTGAGGTCAGGGCGCATAATTTCTCCCGAAGGAAGTAACATTCACCAAGAGAAAGAGAATTAAAATAATATACAACCAACAATAACACCCTCAACTGTGGTCATAATGGAATAAGAAAATCAAGGAGGAAACACTGTTGAGCAACAAAATCCCGATGAGGATGTAACTCCTCCTCCCCCATTCCTCGAAAGGTTGATGATAGAAAAACCAATTGTATATCCTAACTTTGACATCATAGGGGAACTAAATAATCTATATGTTAAGATACCACTCCTACAGGCTCTGCAAGACATCCCAATTTATGCAAAGACAATTAAGGAATTATGTGGGAAGAAGCCTGTCATGAAAGTTAAAAATTCATCATCAATTGTTCATGTGGTAGGAGCCTTGTATGATCTCATTCTAGGAAAATAGGAACTAGTCAAATATGCAGACCCAAGGAATCCCATAGTAACAGTTCAGATACAGGGTTGTTGTTTTCCAAATACACTAGTGGATTTGGGGGCAGACATTAATATCCTGACCATCGAGACTTGCAACATCCTAGGTTTCACCTCCTTCAATCCTACTCTAATTATGTTACAATTGGTTGATCGATCTATAGTTAAACTAGTCAACACATTACAGGATATAACAATTTCAGTCGACTCTTGGGAATATCCAACTGATTTTCTCATTATCAACCCAAGAAGTGGACTCGATGGGAATCCATTGATACTGGGAAGACCATGGCTCGTAATAGCAGATGCATACATAGGATGTTGCACAGGAAACATGAAAATTGCTAGAGGTGGTTCTACAAAGAACCTCATCTTGTATCCTCTAGCTAAACCAAGTCCATATATCATACATCAACAGTTGCCACCACCTAGATATCTAGAAAAGGATCTACGACCCTATTGGCTCTTGACCAAGTTTTGGGAACACTTGGTCATATTTGACCGTTTTTGGGACTTCGACATCCTGTCGAATATGGAGCACCAGACAAAGCAGAGATTATAGATTCTTGGCCCACTTTTGGGCCCCTTTTTGGGTTTTGGGAATATGTAATGGGAAAGGGATGTCGACATGTGGGTTTACCCATGCTTAGGCCCATTTTGTATGTATAAATAGAGGAGTAATATAGAAGAATAGGGGATCTAGGTGATATAGGCTAAGTGCCAAGGGGGGTCTGTGTGATCAATAGTTTTATGCATTCTATATAGACTTGTAGAGCTTAGTGCAAGTCCTTGTGTGGAGGTATAGAAGGCTTTGTGCTGAAAGGAAAGGAAGAAGGATCTAGAAAGTTGTGTAGATATTCTATCCTACGTGAAGCAAGGGTTTCTACAGCTCTGTGCTTGTAACCGATTAGCCGACGATAATAAAGAATAAGAGTTGGTGGACATAGCCCCAGGGTGGGGGTGAACCACATAAATCCCGTGTTGTCCGCTTTGTGCCTTGTTCTGATGCATTGATGTGATTATTTTCTAAGTGCTTTGAGATGAGTAGATAGATATGTTATATATGTTTATGCCTAGTGCTTATGATGTGTAGAATGTTAGGTCTGATTCACATGTATATGCTAAGTACTTGACCTATTAGATATGAATGGTATGTGGATGATAAGTGATCAAACAATCTAGTTCATTGTGAATGATTCGAAGCTCTATTGTATTTGTGAAGTAGTCATTGATTGCATAATAAAGATCCAACAACGTTGAGTGCTATATTAAGTAAGGAATCACAGATCCGTGTCCTAGCTAAGGTTGCAGACACTTGAGTCCTGCAACCACCCTTGCCTCTACATCGGGTGAGACCTCATATGCTTCGTAGGTGTTGCCGAAAGGGTCGGTAGTTAGGGTTTTGTTGGTGCACCATTGTAGTGTTGAACCCTGGGTCTGCCCCTGTGCCAACAAATGGTTCCGTTGCCAGGACGTAAAACTGTGATTGCTGGGAACTAAGGAAGAAGAAGCCTTGTGCAAAGATTCATCTTGAAATTGTGGAAGCTCTGTGCGTGGATCTGTTCCCTAGTGCACAGTAGTCCACTTGATCTGAAAAGATTTATGCTAAAGAAAGAAGGCCATATTTGAAGAAAAGAAGCAAGATCTAAACGCTTTATGCTATAAGAAAAGTAAAAGTGGAAGTTTTTGAAGAAAAGAGGTCAGATCTATAGAAAAGAGGTAAGATATGTAAGCTCAGTGCTCTGATAAAGGTAAGAGTAGTTAAAAGTTTTAGATCTGGAGGCTTTGTGCTCTCTAGAAGTAAGATAAGTGAATTTTTTTGTTTCTAAGGTATGGATCTAGGTATGTTTAATAGAGTTTATCTTAGTTTGAAAATTTGGGCACTAATAGATGAAAGAAGGTTTGATATGAGTAGATCTTATAAGAATAGTGATAGATATGTTATACCTATGCATAGAAAAAATGTTTGGATTAACAAATGGTTGTAGGGTCCTAGAAATAATTTTTTGCAGATTAGCTACCATGATCCTAGTGCACAGTATAGAAGAAGTTGGGGATAATTTAAAAGAAAGAGAGGAGTGAACCTCTGTTATAGTTGCAGAATACCTGGACATCTTGCTAAGGAATTCCCTAGCAGAGGATCTAGTTGTCTTTGTTGCAAAGCTATGGACCATGAGGTATTGGATTTCCCTAGAATGATCACTAGGCTGGAAGAGATGAATCTGAATCAGGAAAATCCTAAGGCAGATATGTAAGGGGAAGAAACCCAACAAGAATTAGAGACAGTGTTGATACAAATGAAAAACATCCTAAATGACCACTAATATGTTAGGCTATCAAAAGTTTTCAAAGAAAAAGAGTGCATTGAAGCAGGAATAGGAGACTTCGGCATTGACTCTATCCTTGATGAAGAGACACAAGTGAACATTATGCCAGAAAGAACTTGGGAAGCTATAGGGAATCCTGCTATGATCCCTTCATTAGGAGGAATAGGACTATTTAGAGGAAAACTGTTGATGTTATGTGGAAAGCTCACTCAGATACCTGTGACAGTCAATGGAACTTCAACAAAGGAAGACTTTGAGATTATTAGATTCATTGAAGACAATGCCCCATTTACCATGTTACTAGGAAAATCTTGGACTGATAGAGATCAAGCTAGAAATAAGGAAGAAAAATAAGTCTTAGAATAGAAGAGACAAGGGTTAAAAGATTTCACAACCTGAAATATTGCACAGTTGATTGAAGAATAGGAGAACAGATCGAAGCTACCTAACACTAGAAGCCCAGATATCAAAACTACAGGAACATCGAAAGACATACAGAAGGCTGACATTTCTACCCCAAAAGAAGTGATACACCTGAATCCTAGGAAAGGATCTCAACAACGTGAAGTGACTATGCCCAAGGAAAATAAGAATCAGAATGGGAAAAGAACCACCGAGACGAAGCTCACGGGAAAAAAATTCTAGGAAGCTACGTAAGAAGAAGGTCAATATTGAGAAGTTACAACAGGTTCCCGAGGGTACCTCGCAGAAAGAAACTTTACAGAATTGGAGCGTCGCCAGGATATTTGAACAACAACATATGCCACTTCTCTATGGAAAAGTGAAGAGACAAAACAAGCTACCTAGGCTTTAGCACAAGTACACAAAGACCTTGATGACCACAAAAGTACTACAGAAAAGGAAATTTTCGCTCTACAAGAAAAATGGGATGAAGAGAAAGCAACACTATAGAAAAACAAGGAACAATTGCTTGGAGAGAAACTTGAAGTACAGGAAAGGTTTCACAACGCACTTGCCCCTATGACAGTCATAGAAGTGAAAACTGAGGAACGAGTCCCACAACAGGTGGCACAACTCGAAGAAGTAATCCAACAATGCATCGCAGATCTGGAACTTCGTACCATACCCAAGACTCCTCAAGAAATCAGAGACCTAAGAGAGGCAAATTCTCGCAACAAAGTTGGTAGAATGAAAGCCCTTGCATTGGAGTGCAAGCAGCTGAGCTCTAGGAGAGCTTAGACATATGAAAACCTTACAAAAAATCCAGAGTTACAGGCATTGGAGTCGCAACTCTAGGAAGAAAAGCAGCATGCAGATACTCTATAGGCGTAGCTGAAGGCCTTAACACCAGTTGAAAGAATGAAGAGGTTTCCAGAGTAGCGCACAACCCAACAACAGATCCACACAATCTAGACCAAAGTGATGGAAGTCTCTCAACGACTTCAACCAGTGCAAGAGAAGGCATGCCAACTATTCACCGAAGTTGAAAGCCAAGGAGAAGAGCTTGAACAAGTCATCATCATAGTAGAACAATGCCTAGAAGTTCCAGTCAATGACGCACTCATCCGGAAATTCACTGAGCAAGAGGCCGTAGCATTGCAATAGGTCAAAGCATATTGAGCCAAGCTTGAGGCATTCGAGGCAGAATTGCTCAAACCAGAGTGACCCGAGATGAGTTACAGGTGAGTGTTGGGGGCCTGTTGGCCCTTGACCAATTTTTGGGAACACTTGGTCATATTTGACGATTTTTGGGACTTCAATAGCCTGTCAAAGTTGGAGTGCCAGATGAAGCAGAGATTACAGAGTGTCGGCCCACTTTTGGGCCCCTTTTTGGGTTTTGGGAATATGTAATGGGAAAGGGATGTTGACTTGTGGGTTTACCCACGCTTAGGCCCATTTTTTATGTATAAATAGAGGGGTAATAGAGAAGAATAGGGGTTCTAGGTGATATACGCTAAGTGCCAAGGGGGGATCTATGTGATCAAAAGTTTTGTGCATTTTGTATAGACTTGTAGAGCTTAATGCAAGTCCCTGTGTGAAGGTATAGAAGGCTTTGTGCTGAAAGGAAAGGAAGAAGGATATAGCGAGCTGCACAGATCTTTTGTCCTCTGGGAAGTAAGGGTTTCTACGGCTCTGTGCTTGTAACAGATTGGCCGATGATAATAAAGAATAAGAGTTGGTGGACGTATCCCCAAGGTGGGGGTGAACCACGTAAATCCTGTGTTGTCCACTGTGTGCCTTGTTCTGATGCATTGATGTGATTATTTGCTAAGTGCTTTGAGATGAGTAGATAAATCTGTTATATATGTTTATGCTTAGTGCTTATGATGTGTAGAATGTTAGGTCTGATTCACATGTATATGCTAAGTACTTGAACTGTTAGATCTGAATGCTCTGTGGATGATAAGTGATCAAACAATCTAGTTCATTTTGAATGCTTCGAAGCTCTGTTGTATCTGTGAAGTAGTCATTGATTACATAATAAAGATCCAGCTGCGCTAAGTGTTATATTAAGTAAGGAATCATAGATCTGTGTCCCATATAAGGTTGCAGACACTTGAGTCCTATAACCACCCCTACCTCTACCTCGGGTGAGACCTCATATGCTTCGTAGGTGTTGCCGAAAAGGCCGATAGTTAGCGTTTTGTTGGTGCAATGCTGTATCGTTGAACCCCGAGTCTGCCCCTGTGCCAACAGGCCCCCTCTCACACTGGAAGAATCTCTCAGACTCAAGAACCAACTAGAAGATGATGTGATCAACAACTTCATTAACATCCCAGCCACTATAAGTAACCCAACATGCCAAATGTTAAAAGTTGCGTTAGATAATGAAGCACATGGATATCCTTTAGAAGGATTGATGGAACAATAGATCCCCACTATTGTTTTCCATAACAACAAATCAGTTGAAATTGCACCAGGGAGGTTTCTGAATATTAATGCTAATTTAAATGAGCAACAATAACACAAATTGATTAAGATCCTTTCTAAATATCAACATGATTTTTCTTGGGAATATCCTGACATGAAGGGCATCGATCCCCAACTCTGTACACATCATATCTATATTGAGAAAGATGCCTGACCCATCTAGTAGCCCCAATGAATACTGAACCCTCATCTTAGGGATGTTGTTAAAGAAGAGTTAAAAAAATTGTTGGATGGTAATTTTATATATCCTATCTCAGATAGTCGGAGTAATCGTCCCCAAGAAGAATGGGAAATGGAAAATCTATGTAGACTACACATAGCTCAATAAATCTACCTAGAAGGACCACTTTCCCTTACCCTTTATTGATCAAGTCCTTGACACTTTAGCAGGGAAGCAGTTCTTCTCCTTCCTAGATGGTTTTAGTGGCTATAATCAGATCCAGATTTCTCCGGAAGACCAAGATAAAACTACATTTACATGTCCCTGGGGTACCTTTGCATATAGAGTATTTCCCTTTGGATTATGTAATGCTCCAGCCACATTCCAGAGGGCCATTCTGAGCATATTTTATGATATGATTAATGAAGGACTTGAATTTTACATGGACGATTTCACTCCTTATGGCACTGATTTTGATCAAGCTCTGAGCAATCTAGAGAAGGTATTGGAACGATGCATTTCTACTAGGCTGTGTTTGAGTCATGAAAAATGTCATATGATTATGACCGAAGGTGTGGTACTGGGATACTATGTTTCTGCAGAGGGAATCAAGGTAGACCCATCAAAAATAGAGGTAATCCTTAATCTGCCTACACCCCGTACACAAACTGAGGTACATAGTTTCCTTGGCGTTGCAGGATACTACTGCAGATTCATAGAAAATGTTTCAAGAACAACTGCACCTTTACATGTTTTAACTGGTAATGCGGAATTTTAGGGTCTAGCAAGTGTGATATTTCATTTGAGGGACTTAAAAGGTTGGTCTCAACAACACTAGTGCTAAGAGGAACAAACTAGAAATTTTTGTTTCATATTTCTACGGATACATCGTATATTGGTATAGGTGTTGTCCTTGGACAGGAAGAAGACAAGAAACCTTATGCTATTTACTTTATTAGAAAAAATCTCACTCCTGCTAAATTAAATTATACAATAACATAAAAAGAATATTTAGTCATTATACATTCTATTAATAAATTCTTCCACTATATAACATGCTACCTAGTTATTCTATATATTGATCATTCTGCTATTAAATATCTAGCTAACAAAACAATTACTAATGGACGGGTTACTCGGTGGTTGTTACTATTGCAGGAATTTAACATCACCACCAAGGAAAGACTCAGAAGAGAGAATATCATTGCAGATTTCTTGCCCCTCATACCCAAAACAGATGATTCTATGATGGTGGAGGACCAATTTCCATACGAACACATGTTCACAGTCACTATTAAAATTCCATGGTACGCTAATGTGGCTAATTATCTGGAAGTTGGGAAACTACCAGCACATCTATCACTAAGAGAGAGGAAATTGATCATCCAACGTAGTGCACGATTCACTTGGATTGGTGGATATCTGTTCCACACAGGGGCTGACCTCCATATCCAAAGATGTGTAAGGGATGATAAGATTTATGATGTTCTAAAGGAAGGTCATGATGAGCCATGTGGCGGACATTTTGCAAAACGTAGAACTAGGCATAAGATTATACAAATGGGCTACTATTGGCCCTAAATATTTAAGGATGCGAAGAAGTATGTCCAGGCCTGCAATAGCTGTCAAATGATGGGTCGGCTCGACCAAGCCGATGAAATGCCACTGCAAGCACAAATAGTCATAGAATCTTTTGAAAGATGGGCATTGGATTTTGTTGGCCCCTTCAATCCAAAATAAAAACAGAAGTCTTATATTTTAGTTGCAATAGACTATATGACCAAATGGGTAGAGGCGGTAGCCTTGACAAATGCAATAGAGGAAACAATCATTAAATTTCTTTTTGAAATATTTGTATGCTATGGATTACCCAGGGAAAAAATAACTAACGGAGGGTATCAATTTACAACTCATAGAATCACGGACACCCTGAGCAATTATCATATCAAGCATAGAGTTACTTCCCCCTACCACCCATAGGAAAATGGACAAGTAGAAAGTACCAACAAAGTCTTGGAGGAAATTTTGACAAAAACAGTCTCAAAAAATTGTCAAAATTGAGCAGTCGAGCTTCCAAATTCCTTATGGGCCTATCGCATGACATGGAATAACATTACTGGCTACTCCCCTTACCATCTACTCTATGGAAAAGAACCCATATTCCCAATTGAATTTGAGATCAAGACTCTAAGGACGGACTAGGAGATTGGACTGGATCTTATAGAGGCACATAAACAACACTTACAACAACTCAATGAGTTATATGAAGCACACCTGTCTGCCCTACAATTCACAATTGTTTTTCAATAGCAGAGAGCTAGCTGACATGATAAACATATCAAGAAGAAATCCTTCCAGAAAGGCTATTGGGCACTTCTCTATGATTCCATATTTAAGGATTTTCCTGGAAAATTACAGACAAGGTGGCTCAGACCGTATGAAATCTATGAAGTTCATGATAATGACACTGCCACCTTAATCACCATCAATGGATCTGGTTCTCCTTTACTGGTAAATGGACATCGGTTACGACTCTACCATCAACCTCCTTCAAAATAATCCTTTTTTCAAGAGGTAAGGAAGGATCCTACTGTTCAAATTTTAGTTGGTTGGGAAGGTAACCCATCAGCCTCAACTTCATAAAATGATGATTCTTATCAAGCACTATACATATTGTATATAGTTTTCTTTTACAGATTTGATTGATTTTTTAGTTTTTTTTTTTTTTAAAGGGTCACTTGAGAGAATAAGAGTTGGGAAACATGACTGTAATGATTATAATTAGAACTCGTTTTTGTCCTCGCTCCTACAAAACCCAGTAAATATAAACCCTATTTTCACAAAAAATGAAAATATCTGCATAATGCTAACAGACCATCCAATACTTCGATTATTGAATAAACTTACCCATAGAAATTGAATGAATTTAGTTGATGACTAATCAATCATAGATTCACTAAAACACAAGTGATTGTGGGAGGTTTCCAATCACTTAACTCGATGGTTAAAATTCAAACATCATCGTTGTTATTCATTTAAAATGAAACAACTGTTGCTACCTCTGCACGATTGTTGTTCCCTTCGCACATAGTTTCCGTTCATTTTGAACGAAACAACTGATGTTACCTTTGTGCGATTGATGTTCCCTTCGCGAGTAATATCGTCCATTCAAAATAATGATTGTCGTTTCTTTTGTTACACTGTTGTTCCCTTTATAATAATTGATGTGCCTTTTTTAGATAGTGCTATTCATTCAAAAGGAACAATTGTTGTCCCTTATGCACTTTTTCCTTATTGTTGTTCCTTTTTAGTCATGATTCTTTAAGCATGCCATTATTACGACAATCACTCCTTTGGGTATGACCTTCATTAATTAATTTTCATCAAAACTTCTTCTAATAATCATAAGTAACGATTTGTCATTTTTGTGTGGACTATTTAACATGCCTTATCGAATTGTTTTTGGATTAATTTCTCTGAATTATCTTAAAAATTGTTCATAATTCATTAACCACCATAATTTGTTTATTTTCCCTATATATCTACATATACTAGAATGATAATTTTCCTTCATATTATAATAAGGAGTCTAAAGCACATTTTTTACTTGGCATTCTTACACTTCTTACACCATCCCTCACTCTTAAGGAGTATATGAGCCTCCCTTGATAGAAAAAAAAAAAAGTAATAAAAGTTATCCCATAAGGGATAGGGGGTCTCATCAAAAGCCAACCTACCACGATCATAAAATAATAACATAAGTGACATTCCCACTATGGCTACCACACCAAGGCAATGTCCTTTGGTATTTTTTTGTCAAAGGACAAGAGGTCTCATCACGAGCTGACTTGTTCACTTAAGTTATGATTTATTGAGTGGCATTATCGTTATCTGGGTACAAAACTAGGATAGTGGTGTTTTTGGGAAAAGACGATTCAAACTATTTATTAAGGATAAGGGCTTATATATGGGTTAAAAGGAAACCATGTCGAGGCTATGGACGCCTGCTGGCAACAGTGGCTTTGCCTATGGTATCAAAATTTATCTTTAAAATGCTAAGTCATTTGTGTGTTCCTAGATTTCCATTCCTAAAAACGAGGCCATTCTGGTTATATCCAATAACAAGGGAGAGCTACAACATTATTATATGTGGAACATTTCTAAAATACAAGAACAAGTTTAAAAATTATTCAGAATCTTTTTCCTTAAATGTTCTTTGAATATAGGCATGTCAATTTGAATTTCCCACGCAAAGTCATGCAGGAGCATCTCTCCACGCAGTCAGCCAGCCAACAGCCACGTCAGCGCACACGCATTCAAAGGATGAAGAGAGGCAGTCCTCATTCAAATTTGAAATGAATGTAATTAAATGTCTTAGGTTGGTGAGCCATGGAAGCCGTTCCTTTGTGCAGGTTGTAGATAAGATCGGCCTTTATTGTAGATCGGCTGAGATCTAGATCCAGGTGCTAGACTAGACAACCATTGAATGCAACTTATTAGAGTAGGTAGACCTGGAGGGAAGCGTTCGATGAGCACCTCAGGTAAAAGAGATTTCTAGATCTCATTTTGAGTTAGTGAAGTGATAGTATGATATGAGAGTAGAGAGGAGCCAGAGAGAGATCAGGAACACCATTGTAAAATACAGGCATTTTCCATTTTAATATAATCAGAAGCATTTTTTCCTGCAAATTCTGTGTATATGGATGTCTGTGTGTGTTCCATATATATGTTGTAAATGTATGATTGATGTATTCTGCAGGAGTGTGTTTTGATTTCAGGGAGGAAGGTCTTTGAGGCTTCACACCAGGAGGGTGTGACAGAACGCTGAGGGTTCTGAGAGCCGATGCACTGAGGATGCACTTCTGAACTCTAAGGAGTCAGACAAAGACGTGTTGAGGCACAAGACTGAAGTTGACAACTCAGGAGAAGAATACCTGTGAGGTTACTGAACACATCAGGAGTTAAGGCTGCGTAGCTGAAACACAGTTGCAGACAGAATCACTGAGGATTCTATAGGAGCTCTGCCAGGTGGGCATTGAGCATATGCACAGTGGTGCAGTTGGAAGAAGAACTCTGTTGTGAGTTCAGAAGACCAGAATCACTGAGGATTCTAAGAAGCTCTTCCAGGATGGCATTGAGCGGGTGCATAGAGGCACAGGGTAAGGAGACAGAACTGCTGAAGGTTTTGTGGAGAAGAGACTCCGCCAGGAGGGCATCGAGGAAGTGTGAAAGTTGGTACAAGAGAAGAAGAGAACTCTTTGAGTCCTAAAAGTCAGAGGAAGAATCCACTGAGGGATTCTCACAGGGTTTCTAAATACCCAGAAGCACTCAGCCAGAGGTTGCTGGAGTGAAGGATAGCCAGGAGGGCATCCAATTCATTCTCCATCTGAGGGAGGAGAAGGATAAAATCACCCAAGGGATCTGAGTGGTTGTGTAAGCTCAGAAGGGATAGCACACTGTGTGCATGAGAAGACTTTGTAGGAGCACAGACGTCGGAATCCTTTAAGGGTTCAAGAAAGACAAGCTCAGGAAGGATAGTGCTTTTATGCGCACAGGCGAACTCAGAGACTAAGGAGTTCACAGAGGAAAGGAGCCAAGGTTGAGGCCTTGGAGAAATAGGAAATTCTTCCAAGCCTGGGAAGAAAATCACGAAGGAAGTTCAGGGAGGAGCAACATTAGCCATTGGATTAGTTGATAGAATCTGGACCGTTGGTGTTCACGGTCAGGAACCATCCGAGAGGGAGCGTACCGGAGAAAGGGATCTGAGTCGTTAGATCTCACCCAGAATCCCCGACAACCGTCTGATCTGCAGGAGTTGCGCGGAGTTTAACCTCTGGAGGAGGAGTGCACGAGGAGGATTATCTGAGCCGTCATATTTGGGGCAGATACCCGACTGTCATCAGATCTGCAGAAGCTACGAGGGAGATAATCCTCGGGAGAAAGGAGAGAGTCCCTCGACATCAGGGACAGAAAATCAACGAGATTTGATCTGGACCGTTCGTTTGGGAGTGACGTGTGTTACGAGATTACCCACATCAGGAACTCGGGCATTGGAGGTTGGAGGAGGAAGTCATCCAACTTCACGAGTGGCGAGGAGGCGAGAGCTCCGTATTGTGGGGCCTAGTTGATGTCATCTCGGGATATCGGCACTCGAGAACGGTGTGGGGCCACAGGAGTCAGCAAGCGGATAGGTGGCACCTCGCATCTCGGGAGCTCATGAATAGAAGGGCTGAGAGTTTAGCGTCAAGAGTCGCGAGGCGTGAGGAAGCGATGTGGCGAAGTGGCGAGGGGATAATATTCGTCCTTCTGGGAAGGACAGGTGGCAGAGATCGGGAAGATCTCGTGAACTTAGGATTTCGCAGAGTGAAACCCAAGTATTGGGTGTTCAGAGTCGCGAGGCGCGAGGACGCGAAGCGGCGAGGGAGCGAGAGGATCGGGACCGTCCATTGAAGAGGACGTGTGTCGGACATCTAAGGATCTTACAAACTTGGAAGTTCGCAGGGTAAAGGCCCAAGCATTGGTACTCAGAGTCACGAGGACGCGAGGCGTGAGAAAGGTGAATAACCGTTGGATCCGGATCGCGGAAGGACCGTTGGACCCGCTTGTGGGATCATGCATTGGAACCTCGCGAGAGAAGACTCGAGAATTTGGTCACGGAAGTCGCGAAGTCGTGAGGGAACGAGGTCGCGAGTTTCAGTGTCTCGGGTAGGACTGTGTGGGACCATAGCAAGCCGACGAGTGGAAGACAGGTGGCACGAAGACCTCGGGATCTCACTGCGAGAAATCCCGAAGTATTGGTGTTAGGATTCGCGAGTTGCGAAGGTCTGAAGTCTTGGCGAGACAAAGGACTGTTGAAAGGTCAACTCTCATGCACCTCAGCACTTCGGCACATCGGGTGTCGAGTGTTGGAAAATCAAGGGTCTGATATAGCGAGTCTTGAGGCCACGAGGGAGGTAAGGCCACAGACACGGGAGTAGTTTTCATATGGTGGAAGCTTAGCCAGGAGGGCTAGTGCATAGGAGCAAGAGCTCATCGGTGATCGGGGATTCATGAGGACAGTGGTTTGTGGCAGCGGAAAGTCCGAAATCCTGAAACCCCGATGGTGAGTCCGAAATAACTACGGCTAAGTGCAGAAGCCGAGACAGGTGAAGAGAAGACTTGTGGACTGGGCCAGAAATTTGCATAGTGATTCCGGCAAGGGATCTGAAGAGCCGCTTCAACTCAGCAGAGGGGATTTTGAGAACGATCCTGTGAGAAGGAGGTCAGGTAAAGAGACCCTGCGGGGTGGTAGGTTGGAACTCTTTGCATCAAGTGGTATCAGAGCAAGTTCTTGTCTATATATTTCAGGAAAGAGGAGAACATAGGAGCAAGAAGAAGACAAAGTTACTGAGGACTCTGTAACGACTGTTTGCAGGTAGACAACAGTCGAGAATGCAGTCAGTAGGACTGTAGGATGAAGCGGAGCACTCAGGATTGCAGGAGTGACAACAACAAATTTTCCAGGGAGGCAGACAGGGACAGTAAGATGGCTACTGAAGGCCATAGAAAGAAGAGCAAGGCAGAAAAGCTTGCCGAATGGGATGAAGAAGAGACTAGAGAACTCTATGAACTAAAATCAGACATAGAGAAGCTCAAACTGCGGATACGACAGGATAGGAGGATGAGACGAATGTGCGAATTGCCCATGCAGAATCCAAAGGCAAGATGGTCAGTTAGGGAGCTGATGGTCATGAGACAGTGCAGGCTGTTGAGAGAATGGTTGAGGTATGTTGAAAACCTCAAGGCCACAGAGGAAGAGATGATTGATCACTGTTGGCCAGAGACTGGAAGGGGTCTCGATGATTGGGATGATGAAGGATATGAATTGGGATCGTCTGAGGATCTCATAGACTTCCAGGAGAGCAGTGGAAGGTTTCCAAATGGCCAGATGGGCAAGGGAACAGAGATGAGATCGATTGATGATCTCAAGATCTTCCAGGAGGGCAGAGAAGAGGAAATTCTGGTTTTCCAGGTGGGAAACGAGTTGAGATCAGCTGAGGATCTCACGGACTGTCAAGAGGACAGCCAAGGAATTTCACATTGCCAGCAGGGCAGTGATAAGAGATCGCTGAGGGATCTCAAAGACTACCAGAGAGGCAGCGGAAGCATCTTACACTGCCAAGTGGGAAGAGATGAACATTTGAGACTGTCTGAAAGTCTCATGGACTCAGAGAAGAGTTCAATTCAGCAAGGAGTGTTGATGAAGATGGGATCGGTTGATCTCATAGTCTGCCAAGGAAGTAGTGGAAGTGTCCTATATTTACAGGTGGGCAGGGATGAGCAGATGGGACTATCTGTGGGTCTCATAAACTCCGAAGTGAGTTGCAATCAGATGGAGGAGATGACAGAGAAGATGAGACTATCTGATGGTCTCATAAATTCAGAGAAGATGGAAAAGGATCAGCAGGTGCAGCTGACAGAAGAGGTGAAAGATCAGGGTGATCTTCTGATGATTGGGGGAATACAAATATTCCTACCATGTGCCCAGGAGGAGGCAGAAAGTTGTATTGCAGGTGCAGCAACAACAGAAGAACAGTCACAACTGATGATGACTATCGAGGAGGAATTGGAGCAGACTTTGAAATCTGACCAAGCAGAAATGAAAGAAGAAAGTGAGCATTCTGAGGAATGTCTCAATGCATTCAGCGTTGAAGCTGAAAAGACTGCAACAGGGGAATTTGCAGCAGAAGATAGAGAAGGCGAGCGTTCTGAGGAATGGCTGATTACTTTCAGCCAGGAAGCTGAGAGCGTTGTAGCATTGGAGATGACAGCAGAAGAAGAAGTAGAAGCAGAAGGAGAAAGTGAGCATTCTGAGAAATGTCTCAACATATTCATCCTGGGAGCTGAAAAGAAAGAAGTTGTAGCGCTAAAGCTAGCAGCAAAAGAAGTCGAGGAGCGAGCAGATAGAATTATCACTCCATGGGAGATGGAGCTGGAGATGCTGGAGGATTGGTTGAACAATCCAGGGCCAACAAGAGAACTGGCAGAATTTGAGTTGTCAGGGAAGATGACTGAACAACAAGTCAGTCAAAGGGAGACTGCAGAGTTGAAGTCTGCAGCAGAGTGGCAACTTGAGGCCACAAATGAAGATGAAGATGAAGAAGATGGCATGGGAGATCATAGTGATCTTCCCGATGGCCAAAAATTTTTGCAGCTGAGGAGACTGCAAGGATAGAACCAACCACTGGAGCAGCTGGATGAAGTAATCGAGGACATCAGAAGGCTGATGTTGAGATCAGCGCAGACTACCAGTGAAGAGAAGTTGGGCAGAGAAAAGGCAGTAGTAGCAGCAGTGCAACGGAAGCAACAGCAACAACAGAATGGAGCAGATGGGAAGCTCCAAAGACTTATTTGGGATCCAGGAGGATTTCCAACAGTTACAGGGGAATCTCATGAGCAGGAGCTCATGATTTTTGCAGCTATGGAGTATGATGCAGGAGCATCTCTCCACGTAGTCAACCAGCCAACAGCCACATCAGCGCGCACGCATTCAAAGGATGAAGAGAGGCGCAGTCCTCATTCAAATTTGAAATGAATGTAATTAAATGTCTTAGGCTGGTGAGCCATGGCAGCCGTGCCTTTGTGCAGGCTGTAGATAAGATCGACCTTTATTGTATATTGGCTGAGATCTAGATTCAGGTGTTGGACTAGACAACCATTGAATGTAATTTATTAGAGTAGGTAGACCTGGAGGGAAGAGCTCGATGAGAACCTCAGGTAAAAGAGATTTCTAGATCTCATTTTGAGTTAGTGAAGTGATAGTATGATATGAGAGTAGAGAGGAGCCAGAGAGAGCTCAGGAACACCATTGTAAAATACATGCATTTTCCATTTTAATATAATCAGAAACAGTTTTTCCTGCATATTCTGTGTATATTGATGTCTGTGTGTGTTCCATATATATGTTGTAGATGTATGATTGATGTATTCTGTAGGAGTGTGTTTTGATTTCAAGGAGGAAGGTCTTTGAGGCTTCACACCAAGAGGGTGTGACAGAATGCTAAGGGTTCTGAGAGCTGGTGCACTGAGGATGCACTTCTGAACTCCGAGGAGTCAGACAAAGACGTGCTGAGGCACAGGACTGAAGTCGACAACTCGGGAGAAGAATACCTGTGAGGTTACTGAACACCTCAGGAGGTAAGGTTGCGTAGCTGAAACACAATTGCAGACAGAATCACTGAGGATTCTGTAGGAGCTCTGCCAGGTGGGCATTGAGCATATGCACAGTGGTGCAGTTGGAAGAAGAACTCTGTTGTGAGTTCAGAAGACCAGAATCACTGAGGATTCTGAGAAGCTCTTCCAGGAGGGCATTGAGTGGGTGCATAGAGGCACAGGGTAAGGAGACAAAACTATTGAAGGTTCTGTGGAGAAAAGACTCCGCCAGGAGGGCTTCGAGGAAGTGTTCAAGCTGGCACAAGAGAAGAAGAGAACTCTTTGAGTCCTAAAAGTCAGAGGAAGAATCCACGGAGGGATTCTCACAGGGTTGTTGAATACCCAGAAGCACTCAGCCAGAGGTTTCTAGAGTGAAGGATAGCCAGGAGGGCATCTAGTTCATTCTCCATCTGAGGGAGGAGAAGGATAAAATCCCCCAAGGGGTCTGAGTGGTTGCGTAAGATCAGAAGGGATAGCATGATGTGTGCATGAGAAGACTCTGTAGGAGTGCAGATGTCAGAATCCTTTAAGGGTTCGAGAAAGACAAGCTCAAAAAGGATAGCGCTTTTATGCGCACAGGCGAACTCAGAGACTGAGGAGTTCACAGAGGAAAGGAGCCAAGGTTGAGGCCTTGGAGAAATAGGAAATTCTTCCAAGCCTGGGAAGAAAAGCACGAAGGAAGTTCAGGGAGGAGAAACATTAGCCATTGGATCAGTCGATCGAATCTGGACCGTTGGTGTTCACGGTCAGGAAGCATCTGAGAAGGAGCATACTGGAGAAAGGGATCTGAATCGTTAGATCTCGCCCAGAATCCCCGACAACTGTCTGCACTATAGGAGTTGCGCAGAGTTTAACCTCTGGAGGAGGAGCGCACGAGGATGATTATCTGAGCCGTCAGATTTGGGGCAGATACCCGACTGTCGTCGGATCTGTAGAAGCTATGAGGGAGATAAGCCTCGGGAGCAAGGAGAGAGTCCCTCGACATCAGGGATGGAAAATCAGTGAGATTTGATCTAGACCGTTCGTTTGGGAGCGATGCGTGTTACGAGATTACCCACATCAAGAACTCGGGCATTGGAGGTTGGAGGAGGAAGTCATCCAACTTCATGAGCGGCGAGGAGGCGAGAGCTCCGTATTGTGGGGCCTAGCTGATGTCATCTCGGGATATCAACACTCAAGAACGGTTTGGGGCCACAGGAGTCGGCAAGCGGATAGGTGGCACCTCGCATCTCGGGAGATCGTGAGTAGAAGGGCTGAGAGTTTAGCATCAAGAGTTGCGATGTGGTGAGGTGGCGAGAGGATAAGAGCCATCCGTCTGGGAAGGACAGGTGGCAGAGATCGGGAATATCTCGCGAACTCGGTAATTCACAGAGTGAAGCCCAAGTATTGGGTGTTCAAAGTCGCGATGTGCGAGGACGTGAAGTGGCGAGGGAGCGAGAGGATCTGGACCGTCCATTGAAGAGGATGCGTGTCGGAGATCTAAGGATCTCGTGAACTCGAAAGTTCACAGGGTAAAGGCCCAAGCATTGGTAATCAGAGTCACGAGGATGCGAGGCGCGAGAAAGGTGAATAACCATTGGATCCGGATCGCGGAAGGACCGTTGGACCCGCACGTTGGATCGTGCATTGGAACCTCGCGACAGAAGACTCGAGAATTTGGTCACAGAAGTCGTGAAGTTGCGAGGGAATGAGGTCGCGAGTTTCGGTGTCTTGGGTAGGACTGTGTGGGACCATAGCAAGTCGGCGAGTGGAAGACAGGTGGCACGAAGACGTCGGGATCTCGCCGCGAGAAATCCCGATGTATTGGTGTTAGGATTCGTGAGTTTCGAAGGTCCGAAGTCTTGGCGAGACAAAGGATCGTTGAAAGGTCAACTCTCGTGCGCCTCAGCACTTCGGCACATCGGGTGTCGAGTGTTGGCAAATCAAGGGTCTGATATAGCGAGTCGTGAGGCCGCAAGGGAGGTAAGGCCACGGACACGGGAATAGTGGTCATATGGTGGAAGCTTATCCAGGAGGGCTAGTGCATAGGAGTGAGAGCTCATCGGTGATCGAGGATTCACGAGGATAGTGGTTTGTGGCAGCGGAAAGTATGAAATACTGAAACCCTGATGGTGAGTCGGGGATAACTACGGCTAAGTGAAAAAGCCGAGACAGGTGAAGATAAGACCTATGGACTGGGCCATAAATTTGCATAGTGAGTCCGACAAGGGATTTGAAGAGCCGCTTCAGCTCAACAAAGGGGATTTTGAGAACGATCCTGTGAGCAGGAGGTCAGGTAAAGAGACCCTGCGGGGTGGTAGGTTGGACCTCTTTGCATCACAAAGTGATGATTGTTCATAATTATCGTTAAAGTGCTTTTTGAAATTTATTAATGATTGTCTTTCTTAGCAGCAACGACGACATAGTAATCACACCTGACCTGAACTACCTACCATTATTACACTCGTACATTTTGACAGTCGAGGTCGACCTTTCCATTTACGAGGGGGCATATATTCTACACATTTACCGATAGATCATAATGAGTGCAGTAAATAAGGAAAACTCACATTTGTATACACAATGTTGTTCTATGATATTTTCTATTTATATTGTATCAAAATCTGGTTGAATTAACCTGCAACAGGGAACGATATCCGTCCTCATCTTCTCATAGAAAACATGGGTGGCCAAAGTGTACATCGAGAGCCCACATTATTGTAGGTAACCGAGAAAGTAAGAGTGATTTTACATCATCTGGGGTGGACAAAGTACCTCAATAGGTTGCAAGGATATGCCACGAATATCACGCTCGCATTTTTCTAGAGATTTTAGGGAGGAGTCTCCATGGTTTGAGACATACAAATTTTGGTCACTGAGGAAATTATATCAGAGGTTACAGACCTTCGCAACATAGACATACAGTGGACCGAGAAGTATACAATGCTCAAAGAGGATGTGGAATCTTTCATAGACCCTGGAGACGAACTTGATAAAAAGGAAAAGGGAATCAACCCCAGAGCTCTCAGCGAGCCATGGAGGGATATGGAAGGAATAATACAAAGCTATATCACCTATGATCGAAGGTACGATGTGGTGCATCTGTGCCACCTCAAATTGTTAGTATCACTCAAATAGAGGTTAGTAATCAATTTACCATTTTTTCTAAATTACATGTTGTTGAAGTTGTTGCAAGAATTCAGAAGGCTAAATATCCTACCACTATAATTAGCCACCATGGACTAGTAAAACTGATAGTAAACAGGGCCCTGAGCCAAAATCAAATAACTTGGGCTGATCTAATCGAGGCCAATAGGCCTCTAAAATTGGAACAACCTGAATTACACCATGAAAACCCCCCATAGGGAATTGAGGCAACACATGAAGGGGGAGATACTGCCCAAAGGGAAGTTCCATTACCCCAGCCTGAAATTGAGACAGCCTGGGAAGGAAGAGACAGTACCCAAGTAGAAGTTCCATTACCTCAGCCTGAAATTGAGGTAGACCCCATCCAACTGGTAGAAACTCAGACCTCAGAGGCAAAGACATCAAATAAAAAGAGAAAAAGGACAATTGTTTCTCCTAAAACCCCCACTGAGAAGAGAAGAAGAATAAAAAGGATAGCGCATCCTGGAGAAACCCATGAAATTGTATAGGAAGAACAACCCTCACAAGAAAGTATTCAGGAAATTGAACAGACAGAACATACCCCACAAGAAAATACTCAGGAAAATACCCAGCCATCACTTGAACACCTTACAAAACAGTTCTTCAAAAGTTATGAGGTAGAAATGGCTCAAGTACTGGGGAAATTATTGACATCAGTCACCAAAGACACAAGTAGGTATGAAGAAAACCAAGCAACAACTTCCACTTCAAACCCTGTTGTGGACCTCCCTGACATAGAGATGCCATTCCCCGAAGATACAAAATATCTAGAACCTCACAATGAGGTAAACATACCTATAGAACAAGCATAGCACATAGAGGAAACAAAGGAATAATCATTGGTTGATCAAGGTGAGGAAACCCGTGACATTCCCCATAAACATAAAACAACAGAAAAAGGCCATAATAAAATCAAAAAGTTGAAACAGGAAAACAAGTTGTTAAGGAGAAGGGTTAAAGAAATTAAAGTACTAAAGCAGAAAGTTGGTAGACTCAAATAAATAATTAAAGAATTAAGGAAACAATTAGAGCAAGTTGATATGTCCTATGAAAGAAAGAAGTCCAAAAGGCCTAGAACACATGGAAGGAACCCACTTCCTAGGAGGACAATCCATACAAGTTCTGTTGGAACACAGACAAAGTTGCATGCCCCTGATAAACAACATAGATGGAAGCTCAAATAGAGATTCCAGCATCAAAGGAAGAAAATGTTCAAAATGAAGAAGTGATTCCTTTGGAAACACAGGAAATGGAAACTCAAACAGAGATTCCAGCAACAGAAGGAACAACTGCCCAACCTGAGGAAGTGCTTCCTATAGACTCTCCTGCTCCTTTAGAGACAATTGATGCAGAGACCCGGACAGATTCCCCAGCCACAGAAGAGACATATGTTCAGACTGAGGAATAATTTAAGTCTCTTGAACAAAGTGCTATTATTGACAGGTTGAAGGCAGAGCTGGTGCAAACCCAATATACCTTGACTTAGTGTAGGAGTGATATGGTAACCATGACAGAGCATCAAAGAGTTGTCAACATACTTAAAACCATGTCAACAATAGAAAATGAGACTTTTGTTGAGCTCACCAGAGCGCAAGGGAAGGTAAAGAAAGTACAGGGCCAATTAGATAAAGCATTGGAGAAAATCAAAGAAATTTGTGATGTCTACACTGATGCAGTAGATTGCAGTGCTTCTTCTACTAATTACACCTTGTTTTTATTGGAGCATTACCTTTTGCTAAGGGTAAAATATATTAGAGCAGGTAAGAAAATTAAATTCACCGCTGTCTCCGAGTTTGTTTCATGCTTTAGGGAACAGGAAGAAGAAGTGCAATACTTTATGTGTGAGCTATACCTCCACAACTTCATCTTGGAAAAAAACAAAAAAGAGAACCCTAGTCCTTTTATTGGGGACATAAAGTTCCAAGCATTCTTGTCTTTTACCAAAATCTAAACCAGGTGGGCTAAAGAACACAAGACCTCCATGAAAAGGGATAATGGGCTAGACCTATGGATCATATGGGAACCTCCTAAATCCTTCACAACAGTCATGCGTCATAGAACATTCATGAAGAGGGAAGGGTTTGTAGACTCTTTATCTCCTATCCACCGACAATTTATACATTCAGGTCTGCCATATTTTAGGGAGATTAAAGAATAAGATATTGTTGCTTCCAAACAAAGATGGGATGCCTCCCCAAATGAAGTCAAGAGTAGGGAACCCTTTAGCTTCAAAAACTTTCATGCAACCACCTTTAGGGTGGAAAGGTATACCAGAATGATCCTGGATGAAGGACCTACCTGGATTGGGTGCAGATATAGTCCCCCTATTATTTGGTATCCTCCAGAGGGTTACTAGAGAGATTATCAAATTAATAGGAAGAGGGAAGAAGTTGTTTTTGAAGAGCTTAGAAGTAAGAATGGGTTCATGAAACCTGGTGAACCGACCTCTCCTCCCTACAACATCATTGCTTTACATGTAAGATCTTGGCTTGCACGAGGACATGTAAGAATGTAATCTGGGGGGTATGTTGAGTTGAGGAAAAGGTCCAAATATCCTCCTTATTCCCATGGTTTATGATATAACCTTGATTGACTTTTTTGTTAATTAGGAATAATTAGCATAGAAAATGATTAAAATGTCTTCTAGAAATATTATTGGGTAATATTAGATAAATTCTAAAATTCGGTTGGAATTGTTTGATTTTATTGCAGGAATAGACAGATCTTGTTAAAATCGAAGATTTTGAAGATACAAGACTATTGGAAGATAAAGAGATCAGGCGCAAAGCAGTTTTGAGGAAGACTGATTCTCTATGTTTTAAACTTTATAAATAGTAAAAGCAATCTCGAGGATCTCTCGATCCTCAGGATGTCTTAAATTACCCATATCATTGTAATATATAGAGGGTAATGAATCATAGAAAGAACATCTAAGAAACTTATCCAAGCATTCAGAACTTGGAATTTCTTTGTACAAGCAGTATTTTGTAAATGTTGTACCAATTATCGAATTAATAGAAGCTTTGGGCATTTTCACCATTTTTGCATACTGAGTTTCTAGCAGTAGTGATTTTGAGGACCGAGGGCTCAGTCTAAAAGAGTTACTGTCTCAATCTATAATTGTATTAATTTGATTTCAATTCTGTGATTTAAATCTCTTTTGCAACACTTAAGATGAATGTATGAGTGTGTTGATATTTTTATAGATTAGTTGTGTTGGTTGATTACATAAGATAGATGATTTATTTGAATGTTACCAATTGTCATTCCATATCACATTGTTGTAGTTTGTTGATCAAAATTTCCTCTCATTTTCACATACATTGTTCCTTTTATTAAGTTCACATTTGTTGTTCCTTTCATTTAATTTAGCATTTTTTGTTCCTTTTGTTTAAAGTACAATTGTTGTTCCTTCTCAATTTACAACACTTAGTTGTTTCTTTCCAGCAGATTAATTAGTCATTGATAGATGAGTTTATTAAGCACTTTCATAAATTCAATTATTGTTTCTTAGTTAGATCAATTCAACAATTTAGTTAAATGCCTTTAATTCACAGCATGTTATAGATCGGATTTCAATTTTTTTGAGTATAGATTGTAGCTTCAAAATTTTAATGAATGTGTGAGGAACCTGGTTATTGATAAACTCATATTTTCTTTGACTACACGATTTTAGCCTCTACAACTATCTGCATAGACTTTGTTCATATTCTTGAAATAAAAGACGAATCCTCGGGTTGATAAATTAATGTTAAACTAAGGTTGTTTTAGGACATCTTTAGAGACCAACAATGATCATCACCTAAAAGTAGCACTCTTTTTGCAAACAATCCAATAGATGTCACATGCGTTTTCTCCCAAGCTCCAAAACATCATCTAGGTTGTTTTATAAACCCTTAATTTGTTTGCAAATTGCTTTGTAGTTTACTCATATAAGATAAATTTTGCTATGGGTTTAGGATTTGTGTCAAGGTTTTGGGTTAAATAATATAGACTTAGGTTTTTGTCAATGTTAATGGAATTTGATTTAATTTTTATGAATAAAGGTTAAGGGTTGAGGCTTAAGAAATAACAAGGTTCAATGGCTACGGGTTAAGGGTTGAGGGTTAATGTTTAAAAATTGGTTTAGTTTCTTAATGTTGGTGAAAAATTGGAGATCGGGGTTCTCGAAGGTTACCAACAAAGGTACTGCTAAATTCTAGCTGTGTTGGCATATTCAACCTTCCACGAGTGAAAGAGGTCTCACTCAAAGTGAAACTGAGAATTATGTGTGATAAAGTGAGTCAGTGAGGATGCATCATCAGTTCTGATGCAACACATTGCAGATTCATACTTCAATGTGAAAATATTGTGGCATTGGAAGTCTAAACTAGTATATGCATCAACTAACTATGTTGTGCAGCATGAAGGTAAATCCGTACATGAGGAAACACTTGGAAATAAAGACTGAATATCAAATATAATGTACAAGAGTAATTGTGCAAAAGAGAAACTATGGAGTCACACACATCATAAAACAAGAAAATATTTAGATCCCAAAAGATCTCTTGTATTATTAGTGTCTCAGAGTTTACAATCCCACGAGTACAAGGGTTTGATCATAGCTTATGTAGTGCATCCCTTGATTCCATATACAATTTTTCCCACAACCCATTATAACATCTTATCACACTAGACTCAATCAATAACAATGGTGATAGCTTGGTGACAAAGAAAGAACAAAAATGATTATATCAACAAAAATCTAATAGCGCATAATATGGAAATACATCGAAACAACTCATCAACTTGGCAACTAGGAAACCCTTTCCCATTACATATTTCCCAATTTATATCATTTCCTTGGCCTCTTATTGATTTGACTGTTAATATATCTTGATTCCACTTATGTTAATTTCCCTCTTTCTCGTATCCTATGCTCAAAGCTTCTGGATCTTTCCGCTTACTCCTCGAGCTGACATATTATCTGTATTCACTACTGGCATGCTGGTAGTTAACTTTATACTTATCTGAGTTGTTCTCCATCAGTTCTAGTCTTCTGTAATGTTGTTGTGCTTTCCCGCAAAACCAATTCCTCTTCAAAAATGGAGGACCCAATAGGCCTCGACCACAATCTTTGACTCATCTTGAGTCAACCTGTTGGTTCATTCCATTGGCCTTCGGCAAATGGAGGGCCCAAATTAGGCACTAGGGAGAGATCCTACGCATGAAATAGATCATATTGCTTGACCCGGTCCTTCCATTTCCTCACCAAAATGGAAGCTCCCGCAACAAATTCCTCGGAAGAATTTACATCAAGATCCTATGGTTTGGTAGCCAATAGAGTATTCCACTATGTGTTAGCGATGGAGTCAAGTTGTTGCATCATAAGGTATTTATCTTTGACTGCATGCCTGAAGTTTCGAAGCTCTGTCTTCATTTCCCTATTAGCTTCATCCATGGAATCCAACTTGTCATCCTCTACCTATATTTCGGAAAAATTAGTCGCTTTCTCCATAGGTTCGACAATGGCACAAGCTTCTTCATGCATCTTGTTAATCCTAGTGTGCAACTCTTTGACAGGCTTACTATGTTCGTCCAACAATCCAAACCGCCATGACCATATCGAAGAGTCGAAGAAATTCCTTAGCCTAAGCATGAAATGAGGATTTGACAATATTTATTTCCACAACGGCCTGAGTAATCCACTGCATCATTGCTTCAAGTTGTTCCTTTTAGTTTAATTTGATGGAAGCTAGCTCTTGTTGTAGGGTATCAATCTTGGAATCCAGTTGGGACCATGCACCAACAATGAGCTCCATTCTTTGTGGTGGTGCAACCAGAGTGATATATTTAGGAAATGCAAGTGCCAGAACTCAAAAAGTAGTCTAGACTTGTACGATTTTGTATGAGATGACCACAACTGAGGATTCGTCCTACACAAGAAAGACATGCTCATGTTGTGCATTGGAAGAGGTGACACTTGTAGCCTCACACGGGTTTTATGCCTTCTCTTGGATTTCTTCATTAGAGTGCTCAATGACATTGATCTTGTGCTCCATTTGATCAGTCAAGGCCCAAATGAGTTGGATGATCTGTGGGCTAGCCCAAGTGGAAAGATCCCCACTGGTAAAAGACAGATCCAATGGCAGTATGGAGAAAAGAAGTTAATCGCTTGCAATAGAGCGTTCTAAGAAGTTGGGGGTGACAACACCATATAGAATAGGGGAGGAAGTTTTGAGGCTCCTAGTGAGTTGGTCATGTATCTCCTGCAAAAGTGTCACAACCATAGTTGTTTTCTCCAAGAAGAGTTCTAGGATTTCTCGGCACTATTGAGGACATTTTTTCATAGGTGCAACTTGATATTTAACTGAGCTTGTGTTGTGTGCAAAGTGTGTTTCATCTTGAGTATCCAATTGATCATAAGTATGATCCAGGTCCATCAACACTTGCGTCTCAGGGCCCGTCTTTGGCGTCGAATGAAGAGTGACTTCCTGTTGTGAATCCAAAGGGACTTGGGTCTGCAGAAACTGGGGGAAATTAGATGGTAGTAGGATGGTAGTGGTTGCAGTGGAATTGGTTCTAGAGGATTCATGAAATACTGTGTCAAACTAAGTGTGAGTGGTTGATGATGGGGTTATTAATGGGACAACAACGACCGACCCATGAGGCTGGCTAGTGATCTCCTCAAATATAGGGGTAGGTTTTTTTGAAGGGTCATCAATAATAGTGATCACTGAGACAGATGAGGGAATGGGGGTAATGGTGCAAATGGGGGGTGGAATAAAAAAAAAAGGAGTGTCCATGGTGATAACGTGGTTAACAAGAGACTTGGAGGGAGAGTTCATGCACTTCTTTTTCATAGGAAAAACAAAGGTAAGGACTTCACATAATTGCTTACCATAAATGGCGACATCGTATGGAGTAGAAGATAATGGGATCTGAACTATTTCCCCTGGTAATGCTTCCTCATATCCTTCATATTCCCCGTCCTCTGAGTTGGAAGGCATCCTATTGTGATTTGCGGAACTAGTCCTTGCACCAAAGGTTTGGACATGATATGATATTTGGGAAATGGTCGACATCATGTAAGAGACACTCATCTTCTTCTGTTCTATAGTGACTCCGGGCCAGGAGGTGACTTCCTTATCGAATGCTACCTCATCCAGGTAAAATAGTAACAGGTTCATATGAAAGAGAGTTGGAGCCACTCCTTGAAGCCACACAAAGGCCACACAAAGTTATGGTCATGGCTCATCCCAAACTATATATTGTGGGTATTTCGATTAAGTAGCGCCTATGGAACTCACAACCTCTTTGTGGAGGAAATGAGGTCATTATACCACTACACAAAGGAAACATTGTGAGATGTCTCATTGGTGGATGCAGGGAAAAAATTCAATTGGTCAAAAATCTTGGTGATACGGCCATCAACATTGCAAGAGATACCGCGACACTTTGGCAACTACCACTTCCACATAGAGAATGCTACGAGTAAGTAGTCATAGATGAAATATCCAACTCACTCATGCATATCCACACAATCCTGGAACATCTTGGTGAATATATATTTACACCAATTCATAGGTATGACATTTTTGTTAAAATATATGATTGAAATGGCATCAAGGGTGCATTCTGCTTTCGTGTACTTTTTCATCACCTTCCCAACAATCAAGTAGCAGACCATGTGGACTTTCTCATCATTGATCGACGCAATGTGTGATCTGTGACCTCCACAACGAGTGTCATATTTATCATAGAGGCTCATCTCACCGCTCTTCTTACCATGATTCCTAGAGCCTTGGAAGTCATATATGACATCCTAAAATTCCATGGACAACCCAATGAGCATATGAATGTCCTTTACATGGATTGGATAAGTCTGGTCTAACCATAAGGTGTTGTTGTGCACTATGATGATGAGGAATTATGTGCATTGTCTAGATTCTCAAGTAGTACCAAAAATAGGTAGGTTGCAAAGACACATCAAAGTAGAATCCCAAAATGGAGTATAGTCAGGTTTCCATTTCCACAGAAACTCTTCATTTGAAAATGTAGTTCAATCTAGGAAAACATGGGTAGCCATATGTGGAAACAAGGAATAATCTCTAAAATCAAGTTCAACCAATCAAGTTTTCTCAACCTTCCCTTGGAGATAACCTTGAATTACAACACATGGATCAATAAACTCCTCTAGAATAGTAATTTTTGGAAGGGATCCCCAACTGACAATTCAAACCATTGTAAGAGACTGACGTTGGTAGACAAAGAGAACTAGTGGACAAGGACGTGGGTTCATAGATCTCTTAGGGGGATCCAGGACTGAGGATACAAAGAACTTTGATGGAAAAATGATAACAATAAATGATCGACCAAAGGAAAGTTTATAGGAAACACTGGGAAATGGGGACGGTATTATGATCCATTAAGAGAGACAACATGGAAGCAATTCGACATTAACATCGGACATGACAGATAGACACAAAACAATCTACAAAGTGATTTGGGAATTTAAGAGCATAAGTGGAACATGATACATAGATACTGGGGTGAAGGGAAAATTAATGGCCCCACCAACTCCCACCTAGAAAAGTATGAATCATTGGTGAGGATGTAAATAACTCCGACAAGTGATGACAGGACAATGAGGAAAAGGGTATCAATGGTATTTAAGTACCATAGTAACCTTGACAAGGCACAAATTTCGAGCGTAGAGATGACTAAATATGAAAAGATTTGATTGAGACCTCCTCGACCACAAAGGTGATATTCAATCTCGACAACTTAACAATGATAGATAGACTCTATGAAAAGTGATAGTTGGACACGTCATTGATTTATTGGTGAAACCAGGAAACATGAACTACAAAGAAAAAACCTATATATTGCATGCACTCCTGAGTATAGGAGCCTTGTGCCAATGTACTTACCGAGACGAAACATAGGGCTTCAGGCATGCACCATTCAATCATCCAGGATGAATAATATCGTCTACTTGTGCAAGCCTAACAATATCAGATTCACGGATTTCTGCAACAAGAAAAGGTCCTAGCCAATGCATTTGTATCTTCCCCGCATGTGTCTGATATGTGTTGTCGTATAACAGGACTAGGTCACCTTGCGCAAACAACCTACATTTTATATGGCGGTCATGCAAAGTCTTTTTCCTATATTTCTCCATATTTTGATGAAAATCTGCTAAGAATATGGCCTCCTCAAGTTCCATAAGATTCGTAATCCATGCTAAGATGGATTCATAATCTGTCATCTTAGTAGCTTGTGCAATGAATAGAATTGGGGTGATAAACGCAGATGGCACTACTTCTTATCTACCATATACACGTTTAAATGGGGTATATCTGTGCATCCACTTCATGATAGTCCTATAAGCTCACAACACAACTATAACTCGCTCATCTCAGTCGTCCCTACTATCCCCATTTTGTGGGATAACTAAGGAGATGATGTCTTGAGGCACTTAGGTTTTAGATATGGAGTGTCGAGAGACCACATGACTAGAAGTGTCCACTTGCACATACAAAAGCCTGCTCTTTCACCAAATTCTGGTCCACTGCCAGCACATCCACCACACCAACCAACTTTTGGAAGACAAATGGGTCTTTCTCCATGTAGTGCAAGTCAAGTATTGTGGCAGGTAATCACCCTAATATTTGAGGCATTTAAACATGTTGTATTTAAGCTTCTTTTGATTATAGAACACTTGCTTGGAAATTATTCTTTTGACCCTATTTCACCTTGGTGAGTGTCATATATTTCCTAGTAAGTAGCCAAACTTGGGGAAGGTTTTCAACTGGGGGTCCCTTGAGGGGTTATCGTACCATTCTCTATCATACTTACCACTTTCCTCTCATTACACTTCCATCATATTTTCTTATTTTAGGCCATTTGACTTTAGTGACCCAAGAAGGGAATGTATCTCATTTCATGGGAAGAAGGGGATGGAGGCCCAGATGGATTGATGTTGGCTAAGAAGATAAAATCCTATATATAGAACTTCCATATGCTTCTCCTAGGGATCCTTGAGAAAACAATGAAACACTTCTCTATAAGAAATGGGGAACCCAAAATAAATAAATGATAATGAATGCTTAAGGGGTTAGATGCAGGATGGGAGGTCTCATCACAAGCTGACCTATCATGATCATGGGTATTTAGCTATATGGAATTACCATCATCTGGTCACAAGCCATGGTAGTGTCTCTCTGTTACACAAATTAGAGAAAGGGGGTCTCATCATGATCCAACCTTCTCATTTCCACCAGGTATTTGTAAATGATATTGTCACTATATAGACACCAAGATAGGATAGTGGCCTTCAACTTGTTCCTTAAAAAATGAAATAAATAAAGAATGTCAAGAAGATGGGCTTGGAAAAAGTGCATCGCAAACGGAGGTGCCACACACCCTCTACAAAGGAACTCATGAATGAGATAATAGGAGCCCTTGTATGTCATGAAAATCATTGACCTATGAAATCTAAACCCCTTCCACCTCATCATTCACTACATAACATTGAAAGGCCATACTTGGGAGAATCCCCTACTTGAGGGTTTTGGTCTACTCAATAGGACCTTTATGACACCCCTACCATACTTAAACTTGATCAATTATATAGAGTTTTTGAGCATTTGTTTAATGTGATGAGGTAGTTTTGATGAACATATTTAGGTTCCTTTCTTATTAGATGTGGTTTACACTTGTCATGATATCTTTGACTTTATATCTTTGGAGGGCGTACCCTTTTGTTTTGCAGGACCTTTCTTGGTGGCCAGTTTTGGGAGAACAAGCCTAGGTTGGGCTTCCATGGGACAAGAATCCCACAGGTTGGATGCCTAGGGCCCACACACCGGATCACAGAGACATTCCTTTAGAGGCTTGGAAGACACCTTGGATGACCTCACTGTGGCATCACATGCCAAATGACTTACCCATGAGGGGAAAAACATCACCTTTTTTAGGTTTGACGTCATAGAGGGGATAAGGTTTTGGTGGTGATGGAGTTACTCATTAACACTTGGTATGATTTGACCGAAAGAGGAATGGAGAGACTTTGGTTCATGATGAGGAGGCTCAAGGATCCCCAACGACCTCCTTCTCCAATGACTTGGAAGAGTGTCAAAATGTCCCCTAAAGGGGTGACATCATCTTATTTCTAGGGTTTCTATTGTGAAAAAGTGAAATTTAAATGAATTATTTAATATTATTTATGTAAAGGGGAAATATTAGGGATATTTACCCCTATATTGTGGTTTACCCTAAAATTATGTGGAAAAACATACTTGAGGACATTTTGTATAAATAGAAATGAACTCTATTTCATTTTAACATAGCTCTCCCTTGTGGAGAAGGATACTTGGCTGAAATTTGTGCCCTATTTGGGAATTTATCATACTTGGTTGTAATGGTTTTAATTTGGCTATTGGATGGATGGATGATATTCTATCTCTAGTGGGGGACTATTTATTTCTTTATGGTGGATTTGATTGGTTAAAAATATGTTTATCTTGTTAATGCTTGGACTAGGTAAGGAGTCTTTGTTGCTATTCCTTATTTTCTTGGTTTCAAGGTTAATTTTCTTAAGCGTTTGGGGAGTATAAGTGCATACAAACCCACTAAGTCCATTGTAATTCTCTTGAAATGCTTTTTTGCATAAGGAAATACTAGGAGGAGTAAAAGGGTTTACACCCTCCTAGGGTTTTTCCTAGCTAGTGTAGCTTGCCTTGGGGAGTAAAAAGGATTACACCCCCAAGGAAGTAGCTCACCTAGCTCTTTAATTTTGAGACTCCACAACCCAATAGTTAAATGCACTAATATTCTTTGCATTGGAGAAATAAAATCATTGCATTGGTATACGCAAAAACACGAGATTTTGAGATTGTCTAAATTGGAATCTATTCTATGTGCTCTAAGATTTCTAAGGCCACAAGGGCATTTTGATTGGTCAAGGATATATTATTTATTTTATAAACTTTATGCTACATCCAGTAGGGCTGCAACAAACTCATTTAACATATTTCTCTTACTCACTATTCATCCGTAAAAAAATGTCTAAGAAGTTTCCATATTAATTTACTAATTAGTATGCATCTTTTGGGTAGTTTACTTGTGATTGTTGGTGGTTGAATATTGTTGTTGTAGTGATTATTTTATATAGCCATAGGGATGCTACAATAATTCTCTGAGAACACTATCTAGCATCCCTCTTTTACTGTCAAAGTTTGTGATTAAATATTGGAAAGTTATTTATTGGTTTAGTTCTTCATTGTCCAATAATTGTTTGACAATTTTGATGGTTAATTATGTAGTAACTAGAAATTGTTATTGCTGAAATATATTTCTGTTTACAGCTGCAATTAGGTAAAAAAAGATTAAATTTCTTGTCCACCTAACATATACTGAAAATACTTGATTTTCCTTCTGTCTCGGGAAGGTACTATCTCTTCACAGGTCACTTATGACTTTGGAAACCTCAAAAAACCCTTGAGACTCATCACCAAGCTCCATTTTCCATATCGCAACCTGACCTATAAGGGAATTCATTCGTACATCCCACTTTCCATCTCATTTCCCCCTAGGGTCACCGATATTCCCCCCTTGAGGTGATTCTACCATCTATAAAGTGACAGGAAGACTTGCCTAAGGTGATAGTGGGTATTTTGGTGGTTGGGTTGGGATTTTCCCAACCTATAAATTGTGTGATAACATTTTAGTGTCATTTTTGCGGAGGATTTTGAATTCTCTTCCGAACCCTAATGACACTTTGGAAAGCTATACCAAATCATTTCCCTAGATTTCCTGGTGACTCCACTTGAAGAACGTTCCCTTTTCCACCCTTGATGAGCTCTTATTGAAGATCATTTTGTGACTCCACTTTCCACGAACCCACCTTTCCTCCCCCCCCCTTTCCATCCTTTGATGCGCCTTGATCTCATCTAGTGAATCCATTCAGGTTTCTTTTTAGTCAGTGGAAATATGGAACCATGTGATGAACCCTCATATAGAACTTGTTATGCCTCAAATAAGGCATTTATACAAATGGAAAAGGAAAAGGTTGCTAATAAAGTTACTGAGGAAATGACGAATCGTATAAAAGATTTATTTCCTGCCAAAGAACTAGCCCTTGAAGATGAAGAAGTGATCAAAGAACATACATATGAAGAAAGTTACCAAGAAGATACTGATGAATTTTCTCATGTTGAAGACCCAGATGAGACATTTTATGAAAATGAAGTGCTCATATCTCCTCTTCCATTTGATGAATACATCCATGCCTATGTTCCTCTTTCACATTAGGAAGAGAACGTGATGAGTGGTGATCCTTTTGAAGATCTTGATGATATTTTATTCCATGACTTCAAAAGTGAATAAGTATTGGAGGAAACCTTGGATGTGATAGATCCTCTTGAAGAAAATAGAACAAAGCACTATGCACTAAGGATCAAGCCTCTTGTGATGAAGAGGCGATGGAAGAGCATTCCCATGAAGAGAAAAAAGAATCCTAGTGAAGCAAAACATGTTGAGTCATCATTATGTTTCTCCCTCTTGATGAAAGAAAGGTTGTCCAACCTTTCTCTCCTCTTGCAGATGATGTTGAAGAAGCGATCAGACTTGATGATGAAGAATTTGAAGATCTAGTTGAAACTGCCTTAGCCTTTGTCCTTCCTGCACACAAACACAAAGAGATGGTCATTTTCAATCACACTGATGGTCTTATGAAAGAACCCTTTGATATGGTTGATGAGGATATAGACACTTTCATATGGATTGGTAGATGCAAGTGGGATTTTTCTCATCTCATGTTTGATAGAGACCCGATTTATGACATAGAGGGTAGCCCTCAAGAAAATGGGTTTGAGTTGTCATATTTAGAGGACTTCTTTTCAAGAGTATATGATTCATATGTTTGGGATCCTAACGATGACATGATTACATATTTATTCGATGACTCTCAACCGCCTTCATCCTCAATTTTGGAAGAATAGCAGGACGTGACCATCTGAGAGAGATCAAAGGCTCACTCTACAAAGAGAAAGTACTTTCATATTGAGGATTTATACAAGGATTCACAGTTGAATAGGCCACATTTTTTCTCTAGACCTGATCTTGTCCCTTAACTCATCCTTTCTTTTCAGGGAAATCATGAGGTCTTCTTGGGATCTCTCATATATTCTCGGTCTTTAGGAAGAAATGATCATGTTCACAAGGATGAAAATGAGCCATCGTCTACATATAATAGACCTCTTCGGAGATGGATTGATCAGGCTTGTGTTTTCACTTTCATGCAGGATGATCAGGCTGATGGTTTCTATTTCGACCAAGATTTCCTCCGTCCTACCCATCTCCATGAGTTTCATTTTATGATTGATTATATATCTATTTATGCTCATGATCATTTTTTGTTGGAATTTTCTTTTTTGTTTCACATGATTAAGCATAGGGGGATATACTTTTATGAGATGGTAAATTGGTTGCATTGGTTGTATGAATTCATGTGACATCATCTATCTCCTAATCTTCAGGGCCCCAAGGCCCCAGGTAAGTAGGTAGGTTATATTTCTTCCTTGGATTTGCATATTGATTTCTCATATCAGTTTAGATGCATTTCACATTTATTTTTTATCTACTTTCATATTGATTTCATACTTAGTTTAGATTTATTTTGAAAAAATGCTAAAATTTTATTTTCTAGATTAGTTTTGATTTTTGGATTTTGATGTGTATTGATGAAGGGTGATAGAACCATCCTAGATTTTATGATTTCTTGTTTCAGTGTAGGCACAATTCTACCAAGAGATGTTTTGGTTCTCATGCCCTCTATGATAAGCACATGTCCCCAAGTAGGAGCCATATGTTATCCCCATTTTGTGGGATTACTAAGGAGATGATGTCTCAAGGACCTCAGGTTGCAGATATGAAGTGTTGATAGACCACTTGAATAGTAGGGTCCACTTGCACATACAAAATCTTGCTCTATCACCAAACTCCAATCCATTTTCAGCGCATCCACCACACCAGCCAGCTTCTGGAAGGAATATGGGTCTTTCTCCATGCAACGCAAATCATGTATTGTGGTAGGCAATCACTGTAATATTTGAGGCATTTAAACTTGTTGTATTTAAGCTACTTTTAATTATAGAATTCCTTCTTGGACATTATTATTTTGACCTTGTTTCACCTTGGTGAGTGTCATATATTTCCTAGTAATTGGCCAACCTTGGGGAAGGTTTGCAATTATGGGTCCCTTGAAGGGTTATCGTACCATTCCTGACAATAATTACCACTTTCCACTCATTGCACTCCCATCATGTTGTCTTCTTCGAAGCCATTTGACTTTAGTGACAAAAGAAGGGCATGTACCTCATTTCATGGGAAGAAAGGGATGAAGGCCTAGATGGATTGATGTTGGCTAAAATGATAAAATCCTATATATAAATATTCAATATTCTTCACCCATGGATCCTCGAGAAAGAAATGAAACACTTCTCTATAAAAATGGGGAATCCACAAGAAATAAATAATAATGAATGCTTAAGGGGTTATTTGAAGGACGAGAGGTCTCATCACAAGTTGACCTATCATGATCATGGGTATTTAGCGGTATGACATTACCATCATCTAGTCACCAAGATAGGGTAGTGGCTCTTGGTTACACAACTGAGAGAAAGGGGGTCTCGTCATGAGCCATCCTTCTCATTTCCTCCAGTTATTTGTGAATGATATTTTCATTATCTGGAAACCAATCTAGGACAACGACCTTCAACTTGTTCCTTAAAACATGAAATAAATAAAGAATGGAAAGAAGATGGGTTTGGAAAAGGTGCATCACAAATGAAGGTGCCACACACCCTCTACAAAGGCACCCATGAATGAGATAATATGAGCCCTTGTATGTCATGAAACTCATTGAACTATGAAGCCTAAACCCCTTTCCACCTTAGCATCCACTACATAACATTGAAAGGAAATCCTTGGGAGCATCCCCTACTTGAGGGTTTTGGTCTACCCAATAGGACCTTTATGACGCCCCTCCCATACTTAAACTTGGTCAATTGTATAGGGTTTTTAAGCATTTGTTTAATTTTATGACGTAGTTTTGATGCACATGTTTAGGTGCCTTTCTTATTAGACGTGGTTTATACTTTTCATGATATCTTTGAATTGAGATATTTGGACGACATACCCTTTTGTTTTGCAGAACCTTGATTTATGGACATTTTTGAGAGAACAAGCCTAACTTGGGATTCCATGGGGCAAGAAGCCCACAGGTTGGATGCATAGGGACCACACACCAGATCACAGAGACATGTCTATGGAGGCCTAGAAAACATTTTTTATTACCTCACCATGCTCTCACATTCCAAATGACTTTCCGAGGAGGGGGAAAACGTCACCTTTTTTAGGCTTGACGTCATTGAAGGTCTAGGGTTTTGGTGTGATGGAGTTACTCATTAAAACTTTGCATGATTTGATTGGAGGAGGAATGGAGAGACTTTGGCTCATGTTGAGAAGGCTCAAGGAGATCCAACGACCTCCTTCTCTCTCTCCAATGACTTGGAAGAGTGTCAAAACGTCCCCTAAAGGGGTGAGATCATCTTATTTTTAAGGTTTCTATTGTGGAAAAGGGAAATTTAAATGAATTATTTAATATTACTTGTGTAAAGGGGAAATATTAGGGATGTTGACCCCTGTCTCTTGGTTCACCCTAAAATTATGTGGACAAACATACTTGAGGACATTTTGTATAAATAGAGATGTACTCTATTTCATTTTAACATAGCTCTCCCTTGTGGAGAAGGATACTTGGCTGAAATTTGCGCGCTTATTCGGAATTTGTCATTGTATCTTGGTTGCTACTCTCTTGTAATGGTTTTACTTTGGCTATTGGATGGATGGATGATGCACTATTTCTAGTAGGGGACCATTTCTTGCTTTATGGTGGATTTGCTTGGTTAAAAAGAGGTTTATCTTGTTAATGCTTGGACTAGGTAAGGAATATTTGTTTCTATTTCTTCTTTTATTGTTTTCAAGGTTAATTTGCTTAATGTTTTTGGGACTATAAGTGCATACAACCCCACTAAGTCGATTTTAATTTTCTTGAAATACTTTGTTACATAAGTAAATACTAGGAGGAGTAAAAGGGTTTACACCCTCCTAGGGTTTTTCCTAGCTAGCATAGCTTGTCTTGGGGAGTAAAAAGGATTAAAAAACCAAGGAAGTAGGTCACCTAGCTCTTTAATTTTGAGAATCCACAACCCAATAGTTAAATGCACTAATCTCCTTTGCATTGGAGAAATAAAATCATTGCATTGGTATACGTGAAAACACGAGATTTTGAGATTGTCTAAAATGCAATATATTCTATGTGCTCTAAGCTTGCTAAGGCCACAAGGGAGTTTTGATTGGTTAAGGATATATTATTTCTGCTATAAAATTTATGCTACATCCAGTAGGGTTGCAGAAAACGCATTTAACTTATTTCTCTTACTCATTATTCATCCGTCAAAAAATTGCTAAGAAGTTTCCATATTAATATACTAATTAGTATGCATATTTTGGGTGGTTTGCTTGTGATTGTTGGTGGTTTAATATTTTTGTTGTAGCAATTTTTTGCTACAGCCATAAGGATTCTACAATAATTCTCTGAAAACACTATCTAGTAGCACTCTTTTACCATCAAAGTTTGTGATTAAATATTGGAAAATTATTTATTGGTTTAGTGCTTCATTGTCCAATAATTGTTCGACAATTTTGATGGTTAATTATGCAGTAACTAGCTATTGTTATTGCTGAAATATATTTCTGTTTACTATTGCAATTAGGGACAACAAGCTTAACTTGCTTGTCCACCTAACATATACTGAAAACACTTGATTTTCCTTGTGGGAAGGTACCATCTCTTTCCAAGTCACTTAAGACTTTGGAAACCTCAAAAAACCCTCGAGACTCATCAACAAGCTCCCTTTTCCATATATTAGTCTGACCTATAAGGGAATTCATTCATACATCTCACTTTCCATCTCATTTCCCCCTAGGGTCACTGGGATTCCCCCCTTGAGGTGATTCTACCATCTCTAAAGTGATGGGAAGACTTGCCTAAGGTGACAATGGGTAGGTTCTCTCAACGTTGTCACCATTTTGGTGGTTGGGTCGGGCTTTTCCCAACCTACAACTTGTGCGATAATAGTCCCAATTTGTGCAACAAACTTTAGTCATTCCCATCTCTAATATTTTATTAAATTCTTCCATGTTTTCATTAGATTATGGATGGTAGGGACTTTTCTTATGATTTTGAATAAAAAATTCTATTGTAAGGGTCGCGATATTCTCACTGATAAAATGGGCTCCTTGATCATTGGTCAAGCTCTAAGGACAACCAAACTAGGTAATGATATTCAGAAAAATAAACCATGTTACTGTGGTAACCATGTTACTGTGGTTGTAGAGAAATCATGAACAACTTCCACTTCATCCCATTGAGTCAGGTATTCAATTGAAATAATTATGTATCTTTCCTTTGAATGCTTGGCAGGGGGATTTATCGGACCGATCAAATAGATAACCCATTTTTCAAAGGATTGCAATGCTCAAACAAGGTGTAAAGGTAACTCATCACGACGAGATGGATTCCCCACTCTCTGACATACATCGCAGGCCCGCGTATAGTCCTTATCATATTTAAACATTGTAGGCCACCATAATCCTGCTTGTAATATGTTTTGGGAAGTCTCCTTGCCACAAAAATGTCCTCCTGTGACTCCACTATGACAACCCAATAGAATATCAGGTCTTTCATGGTCAAGTACACAATGCCTCAAGATGCTATCCAATCCTAATTTGTATAATTGCCCTGCAATATGTTGACATTTTGATGTACAAACCACTAGGTTCCTTTTTTGAGTCTTGAATATCCCTCTAGCGTAATACCCATGGTTAAAAATAATGCAATGTCCAACAAGTAATAAGGAACAACCTCAATACAGAAAATAGATGCATCAAAGAGATGATCATATACAACTCCGCCACTTTCTCCCGACTCTAGTATAAAAAAAAAAGAGTTGGCCCCAAATTTAGTTTACCAAGATTTATAATAACCTCAAAAGAAAACTCCTGAAATAACAAAAACCATCTGAAAATTCTATCTTCTAACTTAGGTTTATTAACCAGATACTTCAAATCATAGTGATCAGTAAAAAACTTAAAATGATCGCCTAACAAATAATGTCTAAACTTTTGTAAAGAATAATCCACTTCCAAACCTTCCCTTTCAATTGTAGTGTAGTTTAGCTTATCCCGAGAAATCTTTCTGCTGGAAAAGTAGAAAGGATGATATAAATTTCCTTTCCCTAGTTGTTCTAGAATAACACCTAATGTGATCACAGAGGCATCAATGTGCACATGAAACTCAATTTTCTAGTTAGAATAAGTTAAAATAGGTGCAATACTCAACTTTTCTTTTAGTAGGTCGAACGCTTTATCACAATCCTGAGTCCAACAAAACTCTTTAGAATCCTTTATTAGTTGTTCCAAAGGTGTTGTTATACTTGTGTAGCTCCTAATAAACCTTTGATAGTATCTAGTATGGCCCAAAGTAGTTCACAATTTTTTTATAGTGGTAGGGGTCATATTGAGGATTAATGCAACTTTTGCAAGATCGAATAACACTCCTTCTCTACAAATTATATGTCTAAGCAGATTCCCAAAGGGTACAAAAAAACACATTTTCTCAGATTAAGGGAAATTTGTAGCTGTCTGCAGTGGTCCAATATTAGTTGTAATAACCCGATGTGCTCCTTGAGTAAGTTATACATAGTCCAATCATCCAAGTATACCTCAAGAAAATTATGAATGAAGTCATGTAATGCTTCAATCACTATCCGATAGAACACTTTTGTGGTGTTCTTGAGCCAAAAAGGCATAACATTATAGGCAAGTTATCCCCACTCAGTAGTGAAGGTAGTATTTGGATTTTCTTTTTCGGTAATTCTAACCTAGTGGTATCCACAAAACCCATCTGTAAAGGAATATTCTCCATTTCCCACTACCTGATCCAATAACTCATCACTAAAGGGGGTAGGAAAGGGTTCATTTACATAGATAGCGTTAAGGATCCTGTAATTGATAGAGATGCATATATCCTTCGTACCTTTCTTTCTTTGTATGACGATATGACTGATCCATTCAACCTTATCGACAGGTAAAATCTACCCATTTTCTAACATCCTATCAATATATTTCTTCACTTTCTCTTTGAATCTGGGGTTCATATTGTATGGTCATTGTTTAAATGGTTTGGAGTCAGGTTTTAGCTCCATATTCATCTCCCCTAAATCTTCGTTAATACCTTTTAGTTATGAAAACCTCATAGGGTATAGATCCTCATATTCCCGCAACAACGCTTGTATCTCTGTCATGGTTTGTTCATCCCAATAACCACCTATGGAAGCTATCTTATGGTGTTCCTCACTTCCTATGTTTATTTTCCACAAATTCATGGGGTTATAATAAGTAATATTAACATCATTCGACTTAGTGTCGTGAACAGATCCAATGCCTTTGTATTCTTTAAATTTCGAATGCCTAAGATCATCTAGGCCTTTAGGGTCTCTTAGGTCTTAATCAATTTTACTACAAGCCAAGGGTATTTGATTTGGGGCTGGGTAAAGGTTATGAAGGAGTAGGTATTCATGTTCAGGATAGATTATGGGTAGATGTAGAGGTTTAAAGTCATCTGTAAATAGCATTTTCTTAATCTATTTTAAATATAAGGTGATTTCTTGAGACTTACCCGAGAATGAGAAGTCACGACAGAAGTGGTTTTGAATTACCTCCCAGCAAGAATTTTTTCATAGATCCTCCTCATGCACATACCAATTGGTTGGAATTTGTCCCAAAGAATGAATAAATTGATTCACCCAAAACAGAGAAGGAATTTTCACAGCTTACCATACTTGAATACAATGCGCAAAATGCTCCTTTGGATCATAGGACCCATCATATGCCTCCAAAGTTGAGGTATGGAGTTTTGGATTCTGATCCTGATTTCGCTGAGTGACCTGTGATGGGGAAATAAAACAATATTGAATGGAACACTTTACTTCATCCCAGGATAACAGAGTACCTTTATGAGTGGCCCACCACCTAGATGGAGATGACTTTAAGGAAATATCAAGTACGATAAGTCTTTTCTTTGGCACAACCTTGTCCTCCAGATCAACGAGAAAGTTTCTTAAATATGAAGTCTCATCATAAATAGGGTGTTCTCAGATCTTTGATCCAACCCACATAGAAGCTATAATAGTTGTGAAACACCATGAGAATTTCTCATATCTTCCCTATTTTCAGTTGTCAGAATTGATCTCAGAATCTTCAGCTACAGATTGAATACTCTACCAACAGACTAATCCATTTGCAGTCGGGTTAATGTAATATGCCCACTTCCTTGTAGTCAAAGTGTAGAGTTGATACAAGAAATATTTTTCCATGTTCTCATCGACCAGATCCATATATCGAAGACCTTCGTAAGGTTCTAAATCTTGGATTACTTTCATACTATCCTCTTCAAAATTCATGGTTTCCTTCTTGATATATATAACAATGTAATTTTCATATGCCCATTCGATACCCAATAAAGTTGGATATGAATCCTTCTCTCCAATTATTTCTATGACCTCGAAGCTTGATATTGTTTTAACACCAATTAAGTCCAATTCAACATTTTATAGCCTCCCAATACGATGATACAAAACTAATTGGCCATGCACAAATGAATAGGTGAATAAAAAATCTTGGGATTACCCATGGCTATCCAATTTTTCTTTGGTAGTATGTTGACGTTAGAAACAAAAGCTAGCATAACATAACTAATCTTATAGTTATTGATATTGAAATTTAGTCTAAATTAGCTTCTAGATATTCGCTTCCTCCTTTTTACTCTACCTATATGTCTCTCCATAATATTAACAACAATCGACTCCTTTGGGCTCCCTTTAGCCTCCAGAGTCCCTTTAAGCCCATTTCATAACTTCTTAGTGAGTTGTTCCTCATCCAAAATATCAGAAAAAGGTTGGAACCATTGATATCGACATTTAGTCTAAATTATCTTCTAGATATTTTCTTCCTCCTTTGTATCAATGACAATTTAGTCTAAATAGTCATTGATATTGACATTTAGTCTAAATTATCTTCCATATATCCGCTTTCTCCTTTGTACTCTACCTATATTTCTCTCCATAATATTAACAACAATCGACTCGTTCAGGATCCCTTTAGCCTCCACAATCCCTTTAAGCTCGTTCTGTAACTTCTTAGTGAGTTGTTCCTCATCCAAAATATCAGAAAAAAGTTGGAACCATAGATCAATAATCTGTTGTGATGTCACTAAAAATTTCTTTGGAGCCAACAAGTTTTTCGTGACTCTTGGGTGAAATTCAACACTTTCCTCTATAACTACCAATATGGAAGGTTTAGGCATATGTTGAAACATTTCCAAGACTTTCAATAAGGACACATTTTTCCTTAGGGGATCATAATTATCATCCACCTGTATCGCTTTTTGAATCTTAATTTGATTAGGATTATCAAGATTAGTACCATTCCTTGTTCCTCCGCAAGTAATAATGTTAATCCTGGGCTCCTTTTCTTTTGTAATGGGTCGCGGCTCAAAATTTATTAGATTAGTACTCCATTTTCTTATGCAATCTTCCCATTTGGAAATAAATTATGGATAGTCCTCAATGGCATGAGTGTTGTTTCTGCAATGTGCACACCAAGGTCTTATTGGTAGTGGACAATCTCTTGCGAGATTCCCTTGTTCATCACAATTGTAACAGTGAGATGGTCCTCTCATGCCATTCTTCTCGCCTTGGAATCCTCCCCCACCTCTGTTTCCTCCTCCAAACCATGGAGGAACTTAGTCGACCCTAAATGCAGATCAGTCCAACCTATCTGCAAGAGCATCCAGGGCGTGACACTTCTTGGTGGTGTGACTAGACGACCCCCAAAATTCATAGTATACCATATTCAGAATAGGGGAATACTTTTCCAGGATTGGAAAATGTCAAGGGGAGTGACCATGGCTTTGAGAGATTTCATAATATTCTCAACTCTGGCCTCCTTGATGATTTTGGAAATCATGATACTGCACATGGCCATACAATGGTGTTGTAGAGGCAACTTGTGTGACCCATCCCAACGGTCCTACTAGTGGAGGAGCCATTGGGTGTGGAGGGGGTAATGTGCCCCTCATTTTGAGACACTATCACTGTATGACCCTCAATGTAGCATCTGATACACCATACTTGTGGTCGACCTACTCTAGCGAGGTTCAATTCTTGAATATTTTCAGTTAATGTTGAAATATGGCCTTCCAACTACACATTATTAGTGTCTTTAGTCAGTCTCATTACCCGTAAGCTTCCTAGATATCCAACCATTTATTCAATTTTCATTGTTTGTTCGAAGGCTTCCCCTAATGTAGTTATCCATTGTTGGTTTAATGGTATCTAGTTCAATGATAACAATCCCTATATAAACAATTATTGTTGTTTGTCTTTGTATATGGAGTTTGTCGATTTCCCTATCGCATCCTCAAATATTTGGTTATACTCCCAGGCAGATGCACAATATCTATGTTTGATCTCCCACAACTCAAAGAGAGCCTGTTGTTTTGACCGTGGTAAGATTTTTTTTTCTATGAACCACTGTTTTACTTGAGAAAGTGTGAAATCCTATCCTTGAGGATTCCCTATTTTAATGGATTTCATATACCATTTTAACGCATGACCTCTCAAGGTGGTTATTGGTGCAAAAGTGATCATACCAGGGTCCTTCTCAAGTTACCAACAAAAGGTACAGATGTAGTCTAGTGCACTGGCATTTTCATCTTCCCGGGAGGGAATAAGTCTCACCCGAAGTGCAACCGAGACGAATAAGAGAGGGGAGGGTAAGGAGAATACTCAGATATATCTTCAAAGTATCATGATTCATATTGTTCCTACGCAAGATAGCTTAAACCCATTGTAATCCTGAACATTTCCTAACCGAGAATGGGGAAAACAGAGTTGCGATAACATTAGCATGTAATAAATAACTATTTAATCATATTAGACATGAAATATAACATAACATAACATTCAATAGATTTAGAAGACTAAGTACACAATATATTCTCAAGAAAATTTGGGTCTCCCATTGTATTATCATATAACATGGTTCTTCTCAAAATACAAGATCAACTTGAGTTACAGATACAGTTTGTCATGCCAAGGATTATAGAAAATGATTTTGTACTATTGTGAGACAAGGTTATTTTAGTCTCTTTCTCTTTCCCAACACTACACTACTACATGACTCTATTACATTATCATTCTAGTTCTGAACCCAGATCACAAGACTTAGCTAAACTAACAACATGAACGATAACAACAATGAATCTAGCAACAACAACAACAACCCCAACAAACCTTTACAATCATATTGATCCCATATATGTACAATATGATCCAATCTTGTTGGTAGAGAACACGAGAGTTCTCTCTTATTGTTTATTCGGTTGCAATCTCTTTCTCCCAAAACTGGTGTTGCATTGTCCTTCCAAATGTTTTATGTTCTAACTGTTTCTTGTTGCACATTCTATTTTTCTTCTTTTTGGTTCCTTCGTTTGTTCAAATATCTAATTCCAAAATAGATTGTGCAACTTCTATTTATCAAAATGAAGGGCCCAACAGGCTCCGACCACAATCCTTGACTCGCCCCGAGTCGATTATTTAGCTCTCCCATGGTATCTGGGTTGGATTTTTATTTTTCCTTGCCTTCTGCTTCCAAGTTGCTTCCACTTCCATCTTGGACTATCTTATCTTTGCATGACTGTGTTGAGCTCAGGGTTCTTACTTGTAAAGGATAATTCATTGCAAAATTGGTCCTGTAAGGTCTATCAACAACTTGTTGTCTTCTGTTCTCTTCATGCATGCACCAGGATTTTGGGATTGGACCTAGTGAGTAGAGAAATACCTGAACCCATAGGTGAGAAGGTACTTCCATAACTTGCCATTGTTTTAAGCAATTCTCAATATGCACTTTGGGGTCATACCGTCCATCGAATAGTTGCGCATCTTGAAAATCTATATTCATCTCTTCTTTCAGTTGATCCCTATTTTGGAATCGAAATTGGATGCCTTGACTTGCATATTCCCACTCCATAATCAAGGCTCTGTGAGTGGGCCACCATATAGTGGGGGTATCCTGCAAGGCTAAGTCAAGAACATATATCCTTTGATCCACCACTATTTTCTCTTCCATGATGGAAAGAAAACTGTGTACATTTCAAGCACCATCATATGTTGGGTTTTATCTGACCTTAGTTCCAATCAATCTCATTTCTCTGATATTTGCGCATCGTCTTCATAATCGTTCGTATGAGCCTTGCTAGAAGTTGTCAAATGCTAATTTTGAATCCTCGTCAATAGACTGTATGCTTCTCCAACTTATTGATCCATCTGCAATGGGATTTTTGTAATCTGGTCTCATTCCTGTTATTATGGTGTATAATTGGTCAAGAGCATTTAATTCCATATTGTTGTCCACTAACATAGTGTATCTAGGTCCTAAATACATATCTAAGGGCTAAACCACTTTTATCCCATCCACTTCAATCGTCATGGTGTCCTTTAGATCAATGATAACATAGTTTTTATATGCCCAATCAATTCTAAGTAGATAAGGGTAGGAATCCTTATCTCCCATGATTTGAATTACTTCAAAATATACTGTGGTTTTAACTCCCACAACATCTATTTCTACATTTTCCAGCCTTCCTCCTAGGAAAATGTAGTACTGGTTTTCCATTCTCAAGTGGATGGGATAATACAATAACTGAGGTTTTCCCAAATCTTCCCAGGTATTTTTGGGTAGGAAGTTGACATCATATCCAAAATATAGCATGACATATTTGATTTCAAAATCATCTAGCTGGGCTTCTAACCTAAATTATTTTCCTGTTCATACCTTTCTTATTTGTATTCTATGGGTATTCTTCTCAGGGAGGTTGGCCCATACGATGGCTTTTGGGGTTCCCTCATTTCCCAATATTAGGTACAAGGTGTTGAGAAAATTCTTCGTAAGTTGGTCATCCCTAGGATATCAAAGAAAAATTGAAAATAGATATTGATTACGCTTTGAGACTACTCATGGTGTCTCTTCAAAATTAGAGAGTTTCTAGGTGTCGGTGGTGAGGTAGGGGCTTGTGAAAGTTTATTTTGAAAGGTGACTTTAGGGAAATTATCCATTATCTCTAGAGTAGGGATGCTCTTAAATATTTATATTGCATATTTGAAGAACAACGTTTGTTTCAAAGGGTCATACCTATCATCCTTGGGAGATGCTTTCTAAATCTTTGGTTGACTGTCTGCATCTTCCCCAGTTTTTTCTCCTCTGTGAGTAATGATGTTGATATTAAGTAGTTTTCCCTCGATTCCCTTTTTCAATTCAGAGCCTATGAATTTATCTCCTCGTTGAAGAACCTGATCTTCCCATTTCATAGTTCGTTTTGGGAAATCCTCATTTGCATTCTCGTTAGTCTTACAGTGAGAGCACCATGGTCATCTTGGGTGAGGAAAGTCTCTGGCCAAGTGACCTTTTTTCGTTGCAATTGTAACATATGCTCAACCCTCTTCCTCCATTTCTTCCTGCTCTGAATCCACCACCAACCCCAATTCCCTGGTCTCTTCCAAGTCCTTGGGGGGTTTCGTTTATTCTAAATGTCATCTGATCTAATCTGTTGGCCAACACGTCTACCATTATACATTGATTTGTATCATGTGTTTTATATGTTCATAACTTGCAATGAATTGTATTAGGTGAAGTCATGTACTTCTACATGATAGGACACTACCTCGATGCATTCCCATGTGTCCGACAAATCTCACAATACTCATATGGTTGAGATGTTTGAGTGCCTGGAAAGGTATAGCATAGCCCTAGTGTATGGAATGGTGAAGTCACAGATACTTGCACAACTCCTCCTGTTGGTCCTGGAGAGGGTTCCATCAGGTTGTGAGGAGGCCCCATTCCCCTAATGCGCAGACATTCATTTTCCATATGCCCTTATATGTAGCATCATGTGCACCAAACCTGAGGTCATCCTGGTCTTGGTATGGTTAGTTCTTGAATATTCTTTGTTAGAACCGATATTTTTCCCTAGAGTTGCAGCCAAATTTCATCCACTGGAGGCCTAGTCACCCTCAGACTCCCTGGATAAACTACCATGGCTTCGATCTTCATCGATTGTTCCAATACATCTGTTAAGGTGGATATACATTGTTTTGTTAGAGGAATTCTCATCAGAGGTAGTAATCCTTGGATGTACCACTCCCTCTGGTAATATTTATGAATTGTATTCGCTAACCTCCCAATATCATCTTTAAATTTTTTACTATACTCCCAGGTATATTCTCCTTCCCTTTGTTGGATCTCCTGCAACTCAGAGAGAGATTTCTTCTTTGACTGAGTTATTTTGAATTCAAAGATTAAATTTAAACAAACTTGGGTAAGGGTGAACCCTTGTCCTTTCACCCCTGGTTCAATAGACTTCATGTACCATTTGAGGGTAGGACCCCTCAAGGTAGTATGAAATTCTACTAACTTGTTTTGATCGAGAGTCCCTTTGGATCTCCAGATGGCTTCACATAGGAACCAATGTTCCTATGCATCCTCATCCCCTTTACCACAAAATAAATATGGGTATCGGGTGATCGAGCCTCCCATATTTCCAGCCATTTTTGGTCTTATTGTTCATAATAAAATAAAACCTAACGACCATGGTTGTGCTATGCCAGGGGATCCCAATATTCTCCCAATGTTTACACTTACAGACTATGACTGACTAACTGGATGTGATGGAACATAAATAGAATAAGTATGCGGTATATAGGACACCTGGGGAATGGGTGATTCAGGGGTAGTTCCACTGACTTCTGGGTGAGTTTCTTTGATTTGGGGGGTCTTGTTTTCTTCCTCTGGAGCATCCTTCTCGGCCTGATTCCTGATAGTTCTTGATATCAGGGATGAATATTCTCGGTCGTCTACAAGGTCCAAACCTGATTCATCTTCCCTTTCTTATACAAACTCCTCTTCTTGTCCACCCACCTAGGGACTCCTTTCTCTCTACGCCTCCCTCTGTTGTAATATTATATTGTCAAGTTTTTCTTGTCTTCTTACCTTCCTCAACTCTTCCTTCTTTCTTTCATCTATTCCTCTTGATCCAATTTATTTCTGCAACACCTTAGACTTCTTTGCTACTTTATTTACCTTTCCATGCCACCATTGATCAACTATGGCATCTCTCCTCAAGGATCACTTGTTTCTTGTGTTCTTTTCTTGATATTCCCCCATCTGTCAAAGAACCCTTTCCCCTTATTAGGTCATGATCCCACCCCAAAATCACCCTACCCCAAGCGTAGGTTTTTAGGCTTCCATCTTAGTCAAGGGAATAGTTATCATCCCCTCCTCCATCAAGAATGCTTTGATCCACAAGGGAATGTCCCTCAACATTCTCCCGCATGCACCTTTCTTGAAAATTCATTCCACCTTTCTTCGACTTCTCGCGTAATATGGTGATCCAACTGATGAAGTTTTGTGATCCTATTTGTGTCCCACATACATGTATTCTTGATGCATTCTTTGAACTATGGAGCTCCTTGTATTCGATCTATCCAATGGAATAGTTATTCCAGGAATTTTACCCAGAATATCTCATATTGGTCAATTGATCTTTCTAAGTAAAAGACATAATCTCTCGTGGAATTCATGCTTTTACCTCGCAACTCCACTTCCTTCCATATAAAGGCATCACAATTTCATTCCCACCATTGCATAGTATCAAATCTATAGATCCACAGAAGCAGTCTCCTTATAGGTTCCCTTTTTAAAACACAGGTCCTGACAATAGAACCATTTTGTTGGCCAAAAAGTGTTCAGACGAGGATCCTACTCAAGATACCAACAAAAGATACCAATGTAGTCTAGTGTGTTGGAATTTTCATCTTCTTGGGAGGGAAGAAGTCTCACTCAAAGCAAAATTGAGACAAATAGGAGAGGGAAGGGTAAGGAGAATACGCAGATATATCTCTGAAGTATCAAGATTCATATTGTTCCTATGCAAGATAGCTTAAACCCATTGTAGTCCTGAACATTTCCTAACCAATAATGGGGAAAAAAAAGTTGCGATAACATTCACATGTAACATATATCCATTTAAGCATATCAGACATGAAATATAACATAACATAAAATTCAATAGATTCAGAAGATGAGGTACACAAGATATTTTCAAGAAAATTTGGGTCTCCCACAGTATTATCATAGAACATGGTTCTTCTCAAAACACAAGATAAGCTTGAGTTACATATACAATTGGTCATGTCAAATATTATAGCAAATTATTTTGTACTACTATGAGACAAGGTTATTTCAGTCCCTTGCTCGTTCCCAACACTACAATACTACACGAATCTATTACATTATCAGTGTGGTTTTGACCCTAGATCTCAGTACTTAGCTAAACTAACAACATGAACGATAACATCAATGACTCTAGAAAGAAAAACAGCAACCCTTTACAATCATATTGATCCCATATATGTATAATCTAATCCAAGCTTGTTGGTTGAGAACTCAAGAGTTCTCTCGTCTTCTTGATTCGGTTGCAACCTCTTTCTCCCAAAACTAGTGTTGCATTGTCCTTCCAACTTTTTTCTATTCTAATTGTTTCTTGTTGCGCATTCCCTTTTTTCTTCTTTTTGGTTCCTTCATTTTTTTGGATATCTGATTCCAAAATAGCTTTCACAACTTCTGTTTATCAAAACGAAGGGCCCAACAATGGTTTGAAACTTGACTATTTTGTTAGCATCCAGAGTTCCATGAGATCTCTATATCTCTATATGGCCTCACAAAGAAACCAATGTTGTTCTACATCCTCATCAGGGATCCCATTTACCCCAAAATTATGGGTATTTGGTGAGGTATCTTGCATGTTGAGTTTTCATTGGAGAACTTGGGGATCCTATCAAAATGATTCTTTAAGGTCTTGGTTGTGAAATAACTAAAATACTTTCCACAATGCTATAACTACTACTACTTAAACTTTTTGGACTAGAAGGGTTAAACATAGCATAAACTACAAAAAGATTAATTGGAGGGATTACCAAAATTGCAGATGGCGCTAGGGGAGTAAGAAATATGGGGTTGGGTCTGTCCCTGACAGAATGAAGTTCTTTAATTTGGGGGGTTGCATGATCTTGCAATATTCCTTCTACTTCATAGTGCATTCCTGTGACTTTTGGTGTTATGAGCTTTGATTCTCTCGTGACACATTTTGAGGTCTCGTCTAAGACACCTGCTTCAGAGGTGACACATATTCTCCTTACTTCACCTATTTCACCTAAGGTTCTCGTTTCTTTTCTACTTCCTTCAGAACCTTCATTACTCTCACCAAATATTTCCTTCAACCATAGACTGACCAACCTTCCACGTCTCCTCAACTCTCGCAACCTCTCTAATTACTTCTTCTGACTACCATCATAGTCCATATCCTTCCATGATGAATCATATCTCTTCATAACCTTTCTCATCTGAATCCGCCACCTCTTTTCGGCTGCCACAACCCTCCTTAGAGCTCGTTCATATCTTGCAATTTTCTCTCACAGGCCCCTAATTGCACAAAAATCCTTCTTTATTGGCTCATGAACCTCCCTTGAACCACCCCCACCCCTCCCCAGGTGCAGGGGTTTACGCTTCCATCTCCACCAAAATAGGTAAAATACCCTATTCCATAAAAAGAATTTTAATCCAAAGGGGGATTTCCTGCAACAATATTCCTCAGAATCCCTCTTTGAATACAACTTCTTATTTTGAAAAGAATGGTGTTTCTAAGTGGAAAATTCAATGATATATCCTTCCAATGTTTTTTGTACCAAGAAATCCACAACTCTAGAAATTTGATGATTTATTTGCTGAAGGGATGCTAAATTCTTAGAAGTCCAATTCTAGCTTCTCTTGACTCGATATTTGAATTCTTGTGCTTCTTGTAACTGGTCGCATCACTGAAATACCTCTTCCACAAATCAAATCTATAGTATCTCGTACTATTCTCGTGTTGGTTTTGAGTAAAATACATCACTCTTCACAACCCTCACACTTTTGTTTCGTAAGTCATCTTCTTGTACAATAATTTTTTCACACCTTCTTTCCCACCAATTCTCAATGTCAGACTTAAATATGTGATGTGACATCCTGTCAAAACTCACTTGAAAGCTTCAAGTCTTGGCGATGGAACCATTTTTTGGTGTAAAATTGGATATTGGGGTTCTGAGAGGTTACCAACAAAGGTATTGTTGTAATCTAGTAGCACCGTCATATTCAACCTTCAGCAAGGGAAAGAGGTCTCACCTGAAGTGAAGTCGACACTTGTGTGTGATAAAGTGAGTTAGTGAGGATGCATCATTAGTTCTGACATAGCACACTGCATATTCATACTTGAATGTGAAAATATTGTGGCATTGGAAGTCTAAACCAGTATATGCATCAGGTAACTATGTTGCGCAACATGAAGGTAAATACATGCATGAGGAAATAATTGGAAATAAAGATTGAATATCAAATACAATGTACATGAGTAACTATGCAAAACATAAACTATGAATTCACACACATCATAAACCAAGAAATGTTTTAGGGCCCAAAATATCTCTTGTATTTTCAGTGTCTCAGAGTTCGCATTCCCGCGAATACAAGGGTTTGATCATAACTTATGTAGTGCATTCCCTATTCACATATACAATTTTTTCCACAACCCATTAAAATAKMTTATCACACTAGAMTCAATCAATAACAATGGCGATAGCTTTGTGACAAAGAAAGAAAAACAATGATTCTAGCAACAACAATCTAACAAYACATAATATGGAAATACGACAAAACAACTCATCAACCTGACAAATAGGMAAGCCTTTCCCATTACATATTTCCTGATTTATATCATTTCCTTGGCCTCTTCTTGATTTCATTATTCTTCTTTCTTGATTATGCTTTTGTTACTYTCCCGCTCTCTCTTTGCCTACACTCAAAGCTTCTGGATATTTMTGCTTACTCCTCCACCTGGCGTGTTATCTTTATTCACRGATCGCATGTTGGTAGTTACCTTTCCTCTTATGTAAGTTGTTCTCTGTCRGTTATAGTCTTMTTCTATGCTATTGCACTTTCCCRCAAAACTTTGACSTTTTTACAAAATCAGGTCCTCTTCGAAAACGAAGGGCCCAAAAGTTAAGACAAATTTACAAAAAAATGAAGAAATGATACCCCACCCTACCCAAACCCTAAKTTAGTGTTATACAATGATTCCCCTCTCACATGCATATTTGAACATTAGGGTTTGAATAATTTGTTTGTTCATTCAAAAATTTTGGGATTGCTAGTTTTTCCATTTCATATCCTCTTTTTCCTGTTCACCTAAATAGTTGAATGGGTAAAAATTCTCTAGTTGATTATCTCACTAGAAAAATGGCTTCTACCATGAAGATTCCATCAAATTGAGCTTATATCCAACACATTGGTTGATATTTGCAAAACGTTTCCAATCACTTACTAGAAGAAAAGGTGGAAACCTTCCAAGAAATCATGAATGAATTTCTACCATATTCCTATTATGTGAAAGAGCCTCCTTTTCACCTTTATGTTAATTTATACTACCTCCTCATGATCATCATCAACCATGGCCAATGGGAACACAATACTATTACAATAACATGCATATTTTTAAATGCTCAATGCATCGATACATTCATGATTGTCATATATGTCAAGTCCACCAGATAAATTATTACCAACCTCAACACCTATTTTCCTTTCTCCAACTCGAATAGCATGCTAAGACAAATGCTCATGGCTAAGAAAACTATAGGCACCCCGTGGAATCATTTGAACTCAACCATTCGACCTAAAGAAATGTCTTCATTAGATATGGATCAATCATTAAGTTTCATCACACAAAAAATTGGTAACAGGTCCATTAATGTTAGACCCATCCCATCCTACAATTGTGGCATCAATTTCACTTTTGAAGATGCATAGTTTGTACCTATGCCACATTATGAATAATCTTAACCACTAGGTTGCATCCGTGTGGATGCATATGTTTCAATGATGATGGTGAGGAACATTAAAAAGTTACTTCATTGATACTTGGAATAAAAATGCTTTAGTTTATTTTCACATGTTGATTTTAACAACATTCAACATGTTGAGTAAAATAAAAAAACATGTTATTTTTAAGGATCACGTGCTAGATTATATATCTTGTCAATTTAGTAAACAATTCCCAATATGTACATTGCATGTTCGCTATTCCACAATTTTGATCAATTAATAATTATTATGTTATTTGTTAAGTAGATCTTAGTATATTTATTCTCATGACATGATTCATAATGACCTTGCCTCCGTAAATCATTATATTGTACAAATAATAAATGTGAGTTGAGAAATATCGATGTTCTAGTTTATGGTGTAAATTATTCTATATTAATGACTTATTTTTCATATGATTATATGATGATATGTTGATCATGTACACTTAAGTACTTAAGTTCATAATCACACTCTATAGACATGCTTCTGAAAAAAAAAAATGTATACATCCAATTATTAATTCTTTGATAAATGAACCAAAAAACATGTAGCCATGAGACCGATAAATACCCCATCTTATAATTACAACTTGGGAACCATTTCATGTTTGTTTTTGAAGATATGCAAAAATATAGATGATACAAATATACTTCCCTTCAACCTACTCCCTGCACATAAGAAACAAACAAACACCAATATATTTCTTCTCCTAGTGTTAGAAATTACCAATTTAATTTAGATCTAAACTGATCTATTCCTTACAAGATCATATCTAAACATTCATGAACATAACACAAATATTTATGGGGAAAACCAATGATCTATTATCTCAAAATATAAAGAATACATCAACCATCATACCTTAGGTGTAGATGCATTCTCCTTGGCCCCTTGCTCCTTGCTTCTCCTCATCTTCTCAATCAAACTAGGGAATCTGATTGTGGTTGCAGTAGATGGAGAAACACCTATGCATTTGGACAACATAACTGTGTAAATGATTCTTCCTTTTATTTCTCAAGATTGACTTCTTTATATATATCCTTGGAAAAGGCTTGGGAGAGATTCTAGGTCTTCTAGAGACTGATGGATACTAAAATGATGTGAGTTTCAAGGCTTACGCCACGAAGAACCAAATCATCCCTTGCATGCCTCTTTAAATATCCATGAATATAGAAGGTTGCAGGGGTCATTGTTGGTTGCACTATAGTTGACCAATGACTAGTCACTTGTTTTACTATGTATGACAAGTGAAGACCCTAAACAATGACCCAAATCACAAGCTAGAGATGTTTCTTGGTTTTCATATTCTAATAGATTCTATTCTATCCCTTTAGGGTGGAAATTAAGGCTATAACAAATTCCCCTTATGTTTTGATCTAGGTGGATATCAGTGGCCACCCACGTTTTCCAATTGGCTCAAAACAATTTTCTGACAATTTTGGCAATTTACTACTTTTAGCAGTTTTAACTTCCGGGGCCATTTTGAGGGCCTAAATGAAGGTTTTTCGAGATAGAAATTCTCAATTATAATTAAAGGCATCATTGAACCCCCAAAATGAATCTCCTCGACGATATCTTTCCAATGGGCTATCATACACCTAAAATGGAGATCATATGAAAACGTTACGACCCCGGGAAGTTGATGTACTAAACTTACCTAGACGGGGCCCACTTGACTTTTGGCGCTTCATATCCTAGGGTTAGGTTTTTGGATGTATAGGGTTTTTGGAATTCTTGTTTATTGTAAAAATGATTTCAGAGCCTCATTGTAACCATCTTCTTGCGAATGAGAGAAGTCGTCACATCTCTTCTTAGAGATAAGCCGCCACCATTCCAACAAGCTTGTTTCCGTTGCATTTTACAGTTTCAGCTTCTTTCCTTATTGAATAGAAAACCAATTTTATTGTATCTCTGTTATTTTGTGTTAAACACTTGTTAATAATTTGTAGTCATTTTGTTATGCTCATAAAATCCAGATCATGTGTGAGGTCAGGAAAGGAATGGATGGTTGAAACAAATTACAATAAATTGCATCCATTAGGCACCATGAGGAGAGATCCAAGAGGTTCGGTGGTCAAAGTGGAACTGCAATAAAACACCAAGGATGAAGACACATATATACCATACCCTAGGTAGACTTAGACTCTGAAGACTAACAAAGAATGGCATCCAAAAAATACACTATGGATCCATGACATGAAATCCAAGAGCATGGCCATGAAATAATACACGATGGATCCATGTCATCAATAAGATCATATCCATGAGACAATGCAATGTGTATCTATTTCAACATTGAGATCATAGACATGATCAAATACAATGTGGATTTATGACACAACATATATATATATATATATATATATATATATATATCAAGAAGAAAATGAGCATTGAGTTTATTGCCCCCAAAGTCTTCAAAGTACTCATAGACAAGTGATATACTCCATCACAACTTGGGAGGGGATGTTTCAAAAGAATGATGTGGCCCCAAACCCAAGGTATTCATCCCAAACCCTGATGGTAGAAATCTATGACATGTGAATAGATGACATGGCATCGAGCATGTTAGAAATCATCTTATTATCATTCACTGATGTATATCATTATCAGATGTGAGGGGACCCAATGATGATGAATATGGACCCCAAGGTACCTAGTACAATATAACGAGTGTGAATAGAGGATCTAAATTCAAACACTTGTATAATCAATCGATCAGGAATCAATGATGTAAACCCACTATAGATCATGTGGATGCCTACCACTAAGGACGGCAAGCTCCAAGGTACTAGTTGGTTTCTAGATCCCTTTCCTAGATAATATGATCAATTCGATAGGAAGATATCCATTGAAGGAGGTCCTTAATGCATTCCCCATCAATCGACATGAAACATACACTGATAGATGATGTGAAAAGAGAGTGTCATCAAGTACAACTGACACTGGGATGGTTAGCTCAAAAAGTTAACAAAACAACATATGTTCTACTCAGGATTACAATTCTCTTGAACATATAACACAACACAATGGTGAGTTGGAAGAAAGACACAAGATCTTAACGAATATAGTCCAGCAACATAGGATGCATTGAATCATTCTCCATGATGACGGGAAGAGTAACCATTTGGAGGAGTATCTCTGAATCATATTACTAGGACGACTCATAAGGAATCTAAGCCCAACAATATGATGAGGACTCAAATAGGTTCCATGTTCAAGGGTGACTCGACTGATGATTCCATGTTGAGAATAGACGAATGATGAAAAAACCCTACTCTTTTTTAATCCTTTTTTTTTTAGTGTCTCCTTCATGTTTTAATGAGTGTGAAAGAGAGATAAAAGTATGCTCGTTAGTGTCTTTTTCATTTCTTTTTAGGAGTCTAAAAATCTAATAAAAGTGTACTCATCTGAAGAGAATGAGTCACTTAACAACATGATCCTATGTTCCAAGAACATGGAATTGACCTAAGAAATATTAATGAAAATGGTATTGTAAAGTGAGATCCACCCTTAGAAGTTGTTATCTCCATGGGTAGATGGATGAAAAATGAAGGGAAAATAATGCAAGAGTCAGATGGTCAAATGCTACTGCAATAGCGTTAGGCAGGATTTAAGAAAAAAATAGTTCATTGGAAGGCGACATGATGCAAGAATAAAATGCATAGGTGACCATTAATCAACATGAAACTTTTGGGAACCCCCACATGATATAGCCAGAATATTGATGAAAAGAGGAAAACGAGTCTCAACGTCAAGTCATGACAGGGATACAACAGGCTTCCCGGGCCTATGAGAAATCATAACATGGGAAAAAAATGGAAATTTGAGTGCTAACTAGGCCACCCATGGAGGGTAGGAACTACCGATCAAGTTACAACATGAAAAACTATAGTGGTTAATGTCACAACTTGACGGGATCGAACCTAAGGCATTGTGACAAAAAAATCGATGGTTAATAATGTAAATCGTAGAAACAAGGAAAATTTTATCCCTATATTCTAGTGTAACAACATGTACCTCAATTTCAGTGGAAGTCACCATTTTCATCAAACAAATTCCTCATAATCATGTCAAAATATGTAAACTAGATTTTGGGTGTCAAAATGCATAGTGAAATCTCAAAAAAGAAAACATTTTGGATTTTATTTTGGATATGATATATGAAAAACAAAAAGAACTCACACCACACACCTATATATAAGGAAATGTGCATCCTAACAATTTACACAAAGTAGAGCCCATGTTAGGCTCATGCCAAGGATCCTTTCTATAATCGATGAACTCATGGGCCATTATTGGTGACATGTGGCACACCATGTTGGGGCCACACCACATAGGAATGAATTTATGCATAAAAATATACTCATCAAAATATATTACAACTCCTTGATGGGGCCCATAAAGATGTGAATGGGGTGCGAAATGCAAATCTTTGATGGAATGGGAAGCACATAATTCATTGGTGTAATATCCCTCGAATAAACCCAATTGTAAATGTAAAGTAAGTATACTTAAGCTAGTGAGTTGATTTGACATCATTTTTTATTGCACCCTTCATGGCATAGTGCGTGCATGAACTACGCAGTAAAATGATGTAGTGTGCACATTCCCAAATACCGTGCACAATAACTAAAGTGCACGCAATATGGAGGTCAGCGAACCTTGTGTATATGATATGTGTTATAGGCTGGGGAGCTAGTTATTATAAGTTGGAATGCTTATGTTTTGGTATTAGGCCAGAGTGCCTAGATGTTAAAGGCTAGTGCGGCTATTTTGTACATGTCTCATGATTAATATAAAATGCATCGTTGTGTGCAGGCTGACCATGATAAAAGAGATGGGGGACTGAACTTCACCAGTTAGGGAAAGGGAGGGCCAAAAGTTGAGGAAAGGGCTAAGCTAGAGAGCTTAAACCAAAAAGGAATATTATATCAATATTTCATAAAACATAAAGTATGGATAATTATTTTATCCTAAGTTTTAAAGTTGGGGACAAGTGTACCAAAGTATCTTCCAACATGACAAGTGTCAAGTTGGGGACATGCATTCATATCGTGGGGACTTAGCTCGTTTGGTCACTTTTCACGGGGATTCTTACTGACAGTTGGACCATCATTCTCACCATCATTTTCATGACCAATTTCATGGTGATTCCTTTCATCACTCAGTTATCCAGTCAATGATTCCATGACCATTTTCATTCACGTAGTTTGTTATCCTTGAGACATCCATTTCACCATATCTGAGCCTATTTCCATAACCTTTTTCAGTTGGTGTACCTGATTAGATTGGAGTGGGATTGAAGAAGCGAGTTGTTAGGCCCGTGAACAATTCTCCGAGCGAGATACTTGTTGGGGATTTATTCCCAAAGGTGCTAAAATGTAGCTACAGTGCTCTGAGACTTTCGGTCCGACCTATTGTTGAAGCCCTGGAAGGGAAGTGGGGCAGCCAAGGGACTATTGAGAAGAGAATGGAAACACTTCCTTGGGTGGGACATGCATGTGGGGAATGAGAGGCTATAGGTTGTTAGTTGAGTGAGCACCTAAGACATAGTATTTCCTGTTTTCCATGAGCTTTAGCATGGTTAGGAACCCCTTTACCCATGTGGATTTCAGTCCCAGCTCAGGGGTGACTCACTGTTGAGAGTGATGAACAGTGTAGTCTAAGGCTGGGAGGTTCATGGACAGTCTGTACGCAGTTGGTGAAAATATTTCCAAGATAAGTACCAAGCGTATGATAAAATTATATGTTGCATTGTTATTTACATGCTTATGTTACGGTTTATCATATATGTGATTATAATTGTTTGTATGTTTATGGGTATTTCCCTATATATGCTGCATATTTGTGTTTACTATTATTTCAGTATGAAATCGTATATTACAGAATGTATTTGTTTGTTTACATTTATATGTAAATCTTCCACAAGAGTGTTGTATGTATATGTTTAATTTGCATGCAGTTTGAAGAGAAAATTTATGTGGCATAGCTCAGTTGAATACTGGGTATGTTATTGTATGTTCCGCAGTAAGAGAACGAAGGTGTTCCCTAGAGTAGCATGGCCGACCTGTTAAGGGATGGCGATGTTACCAACTGGTATTAGAGCATGAGACATTTCTCTGGAGTGGCATTTCCCCGGCCTATGGGTGGCCGGGGGAACATTACAGTTGGAAAATTGTGAAAAAGATAACCAAGGAAGAAAAGGGTCAAAACTGGGAGGGTTGTTGTATTCCCCCAAAAATGGCCCCAATCTCTAATCATGAATCATCATGATACATGTCATTGGTTTTGAATCAATACATAATGATTGATGCATCACCTCATCCTTGGGCTTATCTTGGGAAGCCATGACATCCAGGATGGTCTTATCTAAAGAAAACTCAGTCTCTAGGAAATCATGTGAACAAAGAGAATCAACAACCCATATGGGTTGAGTAGGTTGATCACACTCCATATGAGGATGGCAGTGTTGGCTAGTATCATCTGATGTTTATGGGATTTATAGATCCACAATATCAACCATGGTGGGTAGTAGGGACGATCCATAATATTCAACATCCTCGAGGTGAGGTACCACCCAAAGATCAACAAACCTAAGGGATCCACTGGTAAATGATGAAATCATGTTGATAGTAGAAATGTTCACATCAGGAGGTGGTGGGGGAAGGGGAAATATTCCCATGAGTGAAGGATATTTAAACCTCCCCACACCCACACTCATATAAGACTATTGGGTATTACCAACAAAGGGTACCTTAGACCCTGCATTGGATCCAATGTTTGGGGTAGAAAACACAAGTTGATCGATCATCACTATTTTCCCTTAATGGGATAAGCATAAGACCCTAAATACTGATGAGAGAAATGCAATAATTTTGTATAACCAAGTGCACCCAAGTAACAAGTTGTACTCAATAGGTGCATCGACGACCTTCACAACAATAGAGATAGTATTACCACCTAAATCAATGGGTAATACAATGATTATCCCATGGGGATGGAACATATGGCCATCAAAATGATTTCAATAGTGTTGCAGAAGTGTTGATCTTAGGAGAGACAAAGGCCTTCCAAAAAGACATAGATATAATGCATGGCAAGGCTCCTTCATCAACCATAGTTCGAAAGATGTTTTTCCCCATCGATCACCCTTCTATCTGGAAGGTGACCTAGTGGGATTGTTGTAAAATTGGTTTTCATTGATGTCAACCTTAGAAGAAGTATAGAAGTGATGGGTGTATTTGAAGAAGTCTCCAAAGTGGTCCCATTATGGTGTATCTTTAATCATGGCCCTCACGAAAAGATGTTTTGAAGAAGTATACAAGAAGCCCTAGAAATATGGTTAAATTTTTAAGTGGTTAGGAAGCATCGCAGGTGTGGTCATGAAGTCCGGAGTTGATTGAAGAAAAAGAGTATGAAGGACATTGAAAATGCATGAAAAACATCCATTGATTGGTAGTCCTCATCAAGTCATCTCCATCAGTATGTGGCATGCCATGTGGTTCCTCATGTTTGAGGATTTATGCCGTATTAAATATGAATCCCCAAAGTATGATCAAGAATCCCCGTATCTAAGGTGAAGAAGTTATAAGTTGGCCCTAAAGTCAAGAAAAGGAGAAAACGTTGTTGCAAACAAGAAGTTACAAGTCAACTCAAGGTCAAGTAAATAAGGTACTTGGAAGGGTATAAATACACATCAAGAACCTCTCATTTTTATCATTCAATCTTCTGATCTCTTAGCACAATATTGGAAATGAATTTTAGAGGGAAGATGAAGTGAAGAAAGGATAAATTCCAAGGGACGATGAAGTCTTGTGATGATTTGTTCTAAGGTATGTTTTTGAAAGGTCATCTTACTAGTTTTCATATAACATTTCTTATAGAATTATTCATATAGTGAAACTAAGAGGTTGTTGAGAAGACATATCAAGATACCTTTGGTATGAATTTCAACTTCTGGGTCGTTTTACTTTTGGGGATACACTCTATGGAAGATAGGGTTCTTGACTAGTCAAGTAACTAGTCTCAAACAGGTGTTCCAGGTAAAACAATCATAACTTCTTCATACATGATCCAAATTCTATGAGACCAATTGAATTGGAAACAATACAACTTGTGTTATGTTTTATGTGATTTTCCAAATCAGATATAAAATATTGAGCACGTGGCATGTTGTACATGTTTGTTCTCCAAAATAAGCCATAATTCAGGAAGGTATGCCATATTCGCTCTATCTTCTTTTAAGTGATGATTCAAGGAGAGAAACTTGGAGGAAATTTAGAGATGATATCAAATACGATTGGTTACCATTTTAAGACCTTTTTTCATTACAATTATGGATTTATACTTGTTTTAAGTTAGGGTTTGTGACTAATCTGAAAACTAGTCCCAACTAGGTGTTCGAGATAAATTTAAGAAGCGATGTTGGGGTTTATATGTGGACCCATGTCGACCTAGGATATTTATGTGGATCTAGTTTCGAAGTGGAACCAGGTTGATGATGTTGATTTATATTTGATGATGATGATGTATCAATTGTGGTGGATCTTGTTTTGATGATGATGATGTCTCAGTTATGGTGGATCTAATTTTGAGGATGATGATATATTAGTTATGGTGGATCTAGTTTTGATGATGATGATGATGATGTATTATTTTTTATAATTATTTATCAGTATCAGTGACAGTAACAATGATAGGTTGAGTATCCATTTATATTTAAAGGAGGAAGGAAGGGGAAATGAAAGGGGGTTGGATCCTCCTTCCAGTTATTGCTAGAGAATATAGGGAGTCATAGATTCCTTCAGGTTAGAGCATGTAAACTAGGAGGTTGGATCCTCCTTCTAGTTGGTGTTGGAGAATATAGGGAGTCGTAGTTTCCTTTAGGTTGGAGCCTATAAACTAGGGGGTTGGAGCCTCCTTCAAATTAGTGTTGTAGAATATAGGGATTCATAGCTTCCTTTAGGTTGGAACCTATAAAATAAAGGGTTGGAGCCTCCTTCCAGTTGGAGCTAGATAATTTAGGGAGTTTTAGCTTCCTTTAGGTTGGAGCATGTAAACAGGGGGTTGGTTCCTCCTTCAATTTGGTGTTGGAGAATTTTGGAATTTGGTTCTTCCTGTTGATGTAATATTCAAGATATATATTAAAAATAGTTTTGTGGTTTTATCCCATTTGGGTTCCATGTAAAACTCTTGTGTATTGTGCATCTGTGGTTATATGGTTGTGATATGTTAAATTAAATCATAAGTGAATGGAATTGTTGATAACTTAATTTTTACATGTTGTGATTAAAATGGTAAAAGGTTCTCAATACTGATTCACTCCCCCCTTTCAGTATTGGTGAATATTCAACCAGGGAGAGCGTATGATGAACCTGATCAAAATCAAAGGTAATCAAACTTGACTCCAAGGGATTAACCCTACCTATAGTAGAAAAAAAGGATTTTCTCTATGTTGGGCATCTTTGGAGAACTTCAAGTGTAGATATGGCATAGGGTGCATGAGCCAAGTCTTCCACAATACTGTAGTTGTGGGTATCAAGTGAATTGGGATTATGTGTCATGCGTTGAAGAACACCCTTTGGCAGGATAAGTGGTGTTTCAAAGGGTGTCTTCTCAATATGAAGAGGGTCATCAGGATGGGAAACATATGTTAATTCATGAAGAATAGGAGTAGGATCGTAATTGTCGTAGCTCTTGGATCGAGTATGAAAATTGATTGTTTGATCACACATGAAAATAGAAGAATTTGAAGAAGAGACCTCATTTTGAGGGGTAACTTCCATGCCCCCTTGTGGAGGGGTAGAGATTTTTTCAACCATGTGTTGAGGTTGAGGGGGAAAGGGATGAGTTAAGATAGTAGGTGTTTGGGGACCCCTTCGTTGAGACAAGAATTGATGGACCTCATCCTTTCCATGCAATTGATAAGTAGGGTGGTCCTCCCCACAAATAATGCAAGGGAACTGACTCTTTCTTTTCTCTTTCATGCTACCCCTTGATTTGTTTTACCAGGATCAATCCCTCTCTCAGTGTTGGGATTTTTCTTTTTATTCCTCCAGGTTAATGAGGATTCTTTGGTTGTGTTTATTTTGTCGAATTCAACTCGTAGGTATGAATAGAGACCGTTGCAGTTTGACCATTAAATCCAGATGATGATGGGTGTGACAAGATATACATGTGGCCCATCTAGTAAGCTAGATGGCCCATGGAGGCATGGGAAAATGAACCAACCACACCATCGACATAGGGTCTTGGGTTTGGATTCTTTAGATATTTCAATGGTCGAGGAACATGTGGGATAATATCATAAAGGGTGCATGATTGAGAGTAAATCAAATCAAAGTCCTAGGCACGCATGATAGCTTGCTCCTCGGTCGCCTCCCCGACAATAGCTACATCCTTGGCAATGGTTGGTAGGATATACTTGGTGAACCAATCCATTAAGAGCTTATCCACGATTTGGGTCTTGATCATCCTACATCATCGTCGCCACTCATGGATATGATTGGAAATGTTAGTGGAAGTGTCTTGACATAGTGATTTCAAGATATACTTTCCTATATCATACCATATTGGTAATTGGTAATGTGTTAGAAGCACCATTACCAAGTCATTGAAAATTTTGAAGGAAGTGCCTTCTAAGTCAATGTATCATTTTGTGGCACTGCTAGTCAAGGATAATTGGAAAAGACACAACCTCACACTACCATCCATCAAATAGTTGGATGAACACCACAAATGGTATGTCATGATGTATGTGGAGGGGTATTCTCTTGGATTTCCATCAAATTTGGACATGTCTAATTGTAGATTCACAGGCATGATGAGCCATGAAGCATTATGGGCAATAAGATCATTTTTAAGCACAACAAATCATACAAGTCTAATTTTTCAAGGAAAGGAAATGACAAGTGAGAAAATGAATACTAGGAGGAAGTTAACGATCCTGAAGTTCCAGATGAACCTTGTAGTCCCTAGGGATGGTGGCACTTCCAGGAGCATGACTGTTCCCATGACAAAATGTGCCCCTAGGGGTAGGTGTAGACCCTAAAGGAAACATGTTCCCAAAAATAGTCCTAGGGAAGAACCCCCCAGGACCATAAGTATTAATAAAGGGAAACCCTCCCCATTGTGGAAAGTTACCCCCAAGGGATGTGCCTCCAGGGAAGGGTGTGTTAAACCATGGGAATTTAAACCATCCTAACATACTACTTCCCCCACATTGACTAGTGAAAACCCAAAAACCACTCAGGATGTTCCATCTAAAAGGTAAACCAAAACCCGATGACATCAGGCCATTCATAGTAATGGTGGAGGTGGAAGGAACTCCATACCCCATGATGAAACTAAGGCTTGGCCTGCCATCGAAATAATATACAAATGTGGGAATTATAATGGATGGGATGGGAATATGAACTCTATTTAGAATGACAGATGGAAATAAATACACGGTCAGTGTCCTCCGGATCGAGGGACCCGTGGAAAAATGCATAGATGGTGTAGGTCCAATGGTGGTCACAGAGGGTAGTGTTAGTACCATATTTGATCTAGCCACTAGTACACATTTTGATCAAGGTTATAAGTCTATATTTGACAAGATAGAGTCTAAGGGAGAGCTTACATATCCCCCTAGATCAAAAGGGATAACAGATTCTCAAGCCTCATAGAGAAACAAAAATAAAAAAATCAATCCCTAAGGGCCCAAGGATAATTTTCTAGTGTCTGGGTGCTTATCATGAGCTTAAAAAATGGTTAATTGTGCTTCAAATAGGATTAAGCCTCTTTCAAATATAGGTTATATCATGTGATTGATGATTAATAATTGAGTGTTAATGAAGGTGTGGAGCCCGATCATCGAACGACTGTAAGTGAGCCTGATCTATGGTGGGAAGTCAATGTCACATCATGAAAGCGCAAGAGGGTTAAAACGCGTATGGGGTGCGAAGGTGGTTTTTAGAGAATGGGGTATTCATTGAGTGAACCCATGACATAATGCCTGCATTTGTGGGATATTAAAGAATACCCCTAATTTCACTAGATATTGATAAATACCTCCCAAAATCCTTTTTTTGAACCCCCCTCCTAATACATATTTCCAATAAAATAAACCCCTATTTTAACTAGATACCCCTTTGAATTCCCCTCAATACCTATAAACCCCTTGAGACCCCACATACCCCCTCCTCGATACATACAATACATTGACCTTATTTTTCATAATTAAAAACCCCCTTTATGAATGAACATGATAAGATATTGGTCAACAAGGTGAATCCCCCGTGTATTGGAAGTATGGATTACAAATTGGAGTTCCCTATATCTTCACGTTCACATATAGTATTCCATGTTTCTTTCTTAAATAAGGTAATCGACAACAAGATACCAGTCCAAACTATTTTACCGATGATTAATGAATAAGGGAAAATCACACTAGAACTAGAAGTAATCCCTGAAACAAGGATTAAGAAGCTGAGAAATCAAGCAATCACACAGTACCTTGTCAAATGGAATAACTTACCAGTAGAAGAGGCAAAATGGGAATATGATTTCTTCATTCAGAAACACCTGCAACTAGTCAAGTGTTGAGGAAAACACTTGTTTGAAGGGGAGGGGCATGCTAAGACCTAGAAAAAGGCCCATTTTATGTGTAAAACCCCTTATTGATCCATATATATTGAATTATTAAATTAATAGTATTATAATTGTATTTCATCTATAACCCTTCATGGTACCCTTTCATTATAATTGTAACATTCGTCTCCCATATATATAACAAGGATACCTAGTATTAGGGAATCTTATCTCATCTCATATTGTATTATGAATTTGATATATTGTAAAAGTAGGTTTCCCCCTCAATGTGGATTGTAATCATTGATGTTTTCTCCTTTTTAAGGAATTGGATCATAACAATATGTATGCATGTATGTATGTACATATGTATGTAAATGTGTGTGTGTGTGTGTGTGTGTGTGTGTGTGTGTGTGTGTGTGTTAATTTTAACAACTACACACACACACACACACACACATATTTGTGTGTTTACATGTGTGTCTATGCGTATTAATACATATATGTATTGTCATATATGTTAATATAACATTACAAACACTACCATATCCTCCCACAATTACCTTCTCCTACAACACAGTGTTGAAAATGACAAATCCAAGACAAGAATAGACCCCACTATTTCCTTCACCATGTCCACTACACAAAAACACAAACTTGAGGAAACAATAGAGCCCAAACCAATCCCATCCTTGGAAACCATCGACTTGGGACCTACCTCACCCTAAGGATGAGAGAAAAGATGACATTAAAGGAGAAAGAGGAACCTCAATATTAGAAAATTCCTCATAAATAAGTAAATAAATCCAAATGCCACATCTATTTGGGAACCCTATTACACTTCTTGCACATGTTGCATCTTTTATATCCCATCTGCAAATGCATTTTACAAATCTAGGCTCAAAACCTCTCTTTGTTGGAAGATTGTTTGGTATATTTAAATACCATATTCCCACTCTTTCTTAGAATCTTGTTTGGTATATTTGGTAGAAGACGAAAATGTCCCTAGATCTACCTCATTCACTATTTCCACTTTTACATGGTTTTGTGTCATTGAGGAAACTTCTACATGCACTTTTTTGGGTAAATAAATAAAGTGTTTTGGAAACAATTATCATGTATGGTCTCCAAATTCCATTATGAGTATTTTGAATGTTGGATTTTCTCTCAGGTGATTTGGAATTGTTGGGGCCATCACTTTCCAACCCCAATATTGGTATATCTAGTTCCAATGTGTATTCAATTCATATTCTTTCTTAGTGCCACTATATCCACTTCTAGGTGGATCTTATGGATCCAATGGCGAATGGAAACAATATAGTCTATATGGGTAATTTTATGATGATTGTGGTGATTCTAGGCTTCCACTATTTGAGCAACTTTTAATTGATGGAGAATAGTAAGTAATTTTATGATGCATATGGTGATGTCAAGCTTCCTCTATATAATGAACTTTGAACTGATGGAGACTTGTCAAATGAATCCTTAGAAGAATATCATATATCTTCATGAATTGATATTTGACTTTGTAGAGAATCATTATCATGTAAAGGAACATTAGACATATGATAATTATCACTTCTATAAAATTCTTGAGTTTGGGTGTACACAATTATGTAGTTTCACTAATGTCATGTTATGTTCCATCCAAATAGACTCTAGAAACATAGAGGCAAAAATTAATATCTAAGACTCTATTGCAATATAAAAATGCATATTTCATTACCATGTAATTTAGAAATTAGTAGCAAATAATGGTCTCAAGTTGAAACTACATGAACCTATGGAAGGGATAACAACAATGTTTCTAACAAACTAATTAAAAGCATAACAATTAGACCGAATTTTCTCTTTTATGCTATGAATACATTAAAAAGAACCATTATTCAAAATTTCAAAGAAAATAAAATGCTTAATTCTATTATTAACATAAGTAAATGATACATCCCAAAGGTACTCACATATTTCAAAACAGATAGATATATGAGACATTCCATACTATGTCACTTGATGAGTCTATGCATTTGTGTCCTTTGTCTGAATTCTCCAATGCACCATTTGGCCTGGATAGAAAATGGAAGCCAAGCTCACATGAATATTATTTAGGTAATGCCCATTATGGATTCCACTTAGGACATACATTGTCTAATACATATAAATGCACTCTTTATCTAGCACATCTTTTCACACACTTCATTGTGTTTGTTTTTCCTCACTTCATTGTTCAATTTGGTCTCCACCTTAATGTTGCACTTAGTCTTTTCTTTTTATTTCATTCAAAGTTTGGTATTCTCATATAAAAACAATAAAACATATTTTTTTGTGCTGCTAAATACTAAATATTGATAATCATGTATAGTCAATGTTGATGACATTTTACACTTCATAGTATAATGATAACATATATAAATCAAATAATCAATAAATATCAACAATATAATAATAGAGAGGATATTGTAATATAACAGATATAAAAAGTATGCAGAACAAAAATAAAATTCTAGAAATGGCAGAATAACAATAATATAACCAGAACAATCACCACAATAACACTGAAATGATATAAGAATAACAACAAAAATAACACTTTGATTATGAGAGAAATGTTCATGGGCCTCTTGAGGGGGAAACCTCCAGTTGAGCAGAGATCTATTACAATAATCTCCAAGATAGGGTTTTCATACCCTCGACTCCTATTTATACTAAATATGTCTATCAAAAGAAGAATCTAGAGGAAGATCCTTCTAGAAGCGGAAGCTTCTATTAGGTCTTCTTACATTCGAATTATTCTATTTTATTGCAAGGCCTTATTAATATTGACCTTTATTACATTCGAATATATTTTTATATCTATGTGTGGGTTAGGACCCTAACATGTCCTCCCCCTTAAAAATATCCTTGTCCTCCAAGCTTGAGATAAATTGTTGTAGAATGGTATCTGGTTCCCAAGTGGCATCTGCTAGAGTTGTATCTTTCCATTGGACTAACACTTCCTTGATGGTTCTCTGATGCAGGCGATGCTCATGCTAGTCCAAAACTGCTTGTGGTTGTAGCCAAATGGATCCTTCTTTGGCTAAATCGGGAAGGTTGGTTTGAATTTGGCACTTAGTTCCAATCACCTTCTTTAAGCATGAAACATGAAAAACAGGATGTAGCTTTGAATGACTGGGCAAAGCTAACTGATAGGCCACCTATCCCACATGCTTGAGAATGGTATGTAAAATTTGGGCGCTAGATTATAACAATGCTCAGCCTTAAGGGAATTTTTCTTGTAAGGTTGCAGTCGAAGAAACACCTAATCCCCTTCTGCAAATTAACGTTCAGAATGACCTTGATCTGCTTATTGCTTCATGTGAATCTGTGCCATGACCAAATTTTGTTTGAGGGTACAGAGAATAGCCTCTCGAACTGTAAGTGTTTGGTCAACCGCCTGGACCTTCGAGACATTAGGTAAGTATGAGGGAACTGAAGGTGGCTTTTGTCAATATACTGCTTCAAAAGGAGTCATGTGTGTAGCCATATGGTATGAAGTGTTGTACCACCATTCAACTAGGGGTAACCATTGAGCCCATTGATTTTTCTTTTCTGAGGAAAAACACCTCAAATATGTTTCCAAACACTTGGTGACAACTTCCATTTGACCATCAGTCTGGTGATGATAAGTTGTGCTGAGATGCAATTGGGTGCCTTGTAGCTTGAACAATTCTTGCCAAAAATTGCTTGTGAAATTTGGGTCGCGATCATAAACAACAAAGTGCGGCATGCCATGAAGCTTGAAGACCTGAGCCATGAAAATTTGAGCCATCGTGGATGTTGTAAACAGGTGTTGAAGAGCACATAAATGAGCATACTTGGAAAGGCGATCAACAACCACCGTGATGACTGATTTATTTCCCGATTTGGGTAAGCCTGTAATATAATCCATAGAGATATCCCTCCAAATAGTAGGTGGAATCAGAATTGGTTGTAGTGTGCCCAGAGATTTGAATGTTTCTCCCTTGTTGTGTTGACGCACATCACATTCAACGACAAAATTACAAATGTCCGATTTCATACCATCCCAGAAAAAAGAAAGTTTGACCCTGTCATAGGTTTTGGTGAACCCAGAGTGCATCGTTGTGGGTGTAGCATGAAGCTTAGAAAGTATCGTGGATTTAAGCTTTGATTGTTTACTTAAATACAAATGGAATTTGTATTGAAGCTCATCATGGAGACAAGAGTACCCTGGGGAAGCTGGAGCATTGGACTGCAATTGTTGGATCAAATGCGAACTTTGGGGATTCTCTAGCCATTCCTAGCGAACATCTTGGAGTCAATCTAGTACAATGAAGGAAAGAGAAAAAAGGGATCCTTATTCTTCATATTTTTGGGAAAGTGCATCCGCAACCACATTGTCTTTTCCTTTATTGTAAATAATCTCATAATCATATCCAAATAGCTTAGTCACCCATTTTTGTTGCTCCGGGGAGGAAATGCATTGTTCCAGAAAATACTTGAGGCTTTGATGGCCTATCTTAATTTGGAAGTGTTTCCCCAATAGATAAGGGCACCATAGATCAACGACATGCATAATAGCCAACATTTCCTTTTCATAGGTTGATTTTCCCAGATTTCTTTCAGATAGTTGATCGCTGGTAAAGGCCAAAGGCTGACCCTCTTGCATAAGGACAACACCAATTTCTTTCCATGAAGCATCACATTCCAAGACAAAGATATTTGTGAAATCATGAAGGGCTAGGACTGGAGTGGTGCACATGGCCATCTTCAAGGTTTGAAAATCTTGAGCAACGACTGGGTTCCAAGTGAAATAGTTCTTTTTTAGGAGAGAAGTGAGAGGTGTTGCAATCTTTCCATAATTCTTAACAAACTTGCGGTAACAACTTGTTAAGCCCAGAAATCCACGCAAGTTTTTGAGAGTCTTTGGGTGATGCTAGTCTTGCATAGCTTCAATCTTTTTAGGATCCACCCTGACGCTGTCCTTGCCAACTAGATGACCCAAGTACTTTAGTTTTGAGGTGCCAAAAGAACAATTAGACTGTTTCAGGAAAAGTTGGTGTTGAGAGAGTAGATGGAGAACTCGATCCACATGAGCAAGATGGTCTGTCCAAGTTTTTCTATAGATGAGGATATCACCAAAGAAAACTAAGAAAAAATGACATAGAAAAGGACAGAAGACATGATTCATGAGGCTTTGGAAGGTGGAGGGGGAATTACACAAGCCAAAGGGCATGGCCAAAAACTCATATTGGCCCTCATGAGTTCTAAATTCAGTCTTGGGAATATATGCCTCTTTCATATGTATCTGGTGGTAGCTCAAACGAAGATCAAGTTTAGTAAAGAATTGGGTGCCACTCAATTCATCCAAGAGGTCATCAATGACAGGAATGGGAATTTTGTCTTTAATGGTAAGTTTGTTGAGGGCACGAAAGTCAGGACACATTTGCCAAGAACCTTCTTTCTTCAGGACCATGACCACAGGAGAAGAGTAGGGGCTCGTACTAGGGCAGATAACACCTTCATTAAGGATTTCTTGGACAATTTTCTCAATTTCATTGTTTTGGGAAAAGGGGTGACGATACGGGCAAATATTTGGAGGAAGGCTTCTGGGTACAAGGGGAATGGAATGATCATGAACACCATGGGAAGGAGGGAGTCCCTGGGGAGTGGAAAAGACCACTTGATGTTTAGAAAGGATGGCTTGGAGGTCTTGCGGCACTGAGGGTGTCTCTATTGCTTGTATGGCATGGAGTTGGGCAATAACACCATAATGACCTTTTTGGAGTAGATTTTCCATGCGATGAGAACTAATGATCTTAGGTGAACTAATAGTGATGCCTTGGAACTTATATTGGTGGCCCTCCTGGTCAAATTGCATGGTTAATTCCTTGAAATTCATGAGAATGGGACCCAAAGTCCTTAGCCAGTATGCACCCAACACAATTTCACAACCGCCCATGTCGATAGAAAACATATAATATTTCAGGTGGTAGTCACCAATTTGGAGACACACATTTTCACAACGCCCTCCACATTTCATGGAGCCACCATTGGAAATCATGGTTTGGAAATTATTGATGGCATGGATGTAGAAATGAGTTTCTTGGGCAATGCAACGATGAATAAAATTATGGGTGCTTCCACTATCAACCAGAATGATGACCTTCCGATGCTTAATGTAACGGATTAGCTTGAGGGTTTGGGGAGTGGAGAAGCCAGTGAGAGCATTGAGGGAAATGATTGGTTCTACTTCGGGAGGGTCTGAGGGAGGGGTTATGTCAGTGGTTTCAGGTGGCTCAGACACAAGGGGAGTTTCAACATCCTCTTCCAAAATATCCTCGGAGATGGCCATAAAAATATTTTGTTCCTTACACTTGTGGCTTGGGAAATATTTGTCACCACAAGTATAACAAAGGCCTTTGAGTTGGCGTTCAGCCATTTTATCCCTTGTGAATTTTTGGATCTTTAGTGGAGAGGAGGGAGTAGTGGGATTTACTGGTTTAGGGTGAGGGATAAAGGAGGGTTTTCAGTTTTGAGAAGATACAACCTGTTGTGCTTCTTTAACTCTTTTATTAGCCTCCACCCAACTCTGAGGCCGAGCCATGAGGACATGGGCCCGAATCTCATCCTTGAGGCCACTGATAAAACACTCTCGGAAAAAGGCATCAGACATGCCCTATGTCCGAAAAGCCAGGCGCTCAAAGGTAGCTATAAAGTCTTCCACTATTCCTGATTGTTTCAACTTTGTTAAACAACCCAAATGGTTGGTGTCAGTGTCAAAGTGTTCATAAAGCTCTGCCACAAAGTGTGTCCACGCAATATACCCTTAACAGGAAGTTTTTCTCCATTGCCAACGTTCTTGATCTAGATGGAGAACACCATACCGGAGTTTGGCCAAGTCATCTGTAATGTCGTGTAAAGAGAAATAATGTTCCATTTGGGTTACCGAGCCAGTGGGGTCTGAGCCATAAAATTTGGTCACAACGACCCGCGGAAGGCGTAGGTCACGTTGAAAGTGATGGTGCTGAAAGTTATGGGAATGAGAGGAATGTTCACCTTCAATATGTGGAGGTGATTCAGAGGAAGGGTTATCTGTAGGGATATGAAGCTTGGTGCAGAGTGATGAAAAGACAGATTCAAGCTGGGTGGTCAGGTCTTGTTTGATTTCCTCCATTGAGGATTGCATGGTTGTATTGATGGTGGCAACATTGGCACTGATTTGTTTCACTTCTTGTTAGGTCTCGGTGAGACTAGATTGCAAGGTATTGAAGCGAGCTTCCAAGTCTTGGCTGCGAGTATGGGCCATGAGGACGAGGGAACTAAAAAGGGGCATGTGGGGTCAAATATTTTGCCTAAAAATGATATGTATGAATGTGATAAGGGAAAAGAGATGAATCCAATGGAGTAGGTCTCAAATAATGGTGAAAAAAATTTCCAGACTTTTTTTTTTTACACCTGTGGAGTTATACTCCGGTCTAAAGAATATTGTAGGGATGAAATACCCAAATGCTTAACCAGGAAGAAAAGTGTAGTTACTTGGCAACCCAAACACATTTGCTCAGTAATAAATCTTTTCTATTTTAATTTGTTTATGTTGTTGTCTCCAAGGGTTAGGTATTCAAGGGTTCTACAGACAAGGGTTTGCCCTGTGCTATAGCTTTTTGATATACGTGTGGGGTCCAAAAATAGTACTTGACCCAATATCTTAGGGCACTAACTAAGAAGGATAGATCGTACCCTTAGCCGTACTACCCGACTACCCAGGTACTAGAGAGTATCTTCCCGAGTGTTGTTCTCAATGGCACTATAACAGTCAAGCGGCCGATCAATTTATCTAAAGAGGGCTTCAGGAAATCTAGGTTGATCCGTACATAGGTGTTGTCTGATGCGCTACCACTCGAAGGGGTACCAACAGGGGTTACAAGGGTGGCCAATAGATGTGAGCTTAAGAACCACTTGTATTTCTTGCGTGTATGAATCCCTCAACCATGGGTTTATGCGCGTAATGACAGATCTTTGTGGCTTAAAGACGTCGGAATACATCTCTACCCTGAAAAAACATTTAACCACAATTTATACCAAGGAAAGTGCTCTGATACCACTTGTAATTTACCAGATGTAAAAAGTATGCAGAACGGAAATAAAATGCTAGAAATGGAAGAATAACAGTAATATAACCAGAACAATCACCACAATAACACTGAAATGATATAAGAATAACAACAAAAATAACACTTTGATTCTGAGATCAATGTTCACGAGCTTCTTTGAGGGGGAAACCTCTAGTCGAGCAGAGATCTATTACAATAATCTCCAAGCTAGGGTTCTCATACACTCGACTCCTATTTATACTAAATATGTCTATCAAAAGAAGCATCTAGAGGAAGATCCTTCTAGAAGTGGAAGCTTCTATTAGGTCTTCTTACATTCGACTTATTCTATTTTATTGCAAAGCCTTATTAATATTGACCTTTATTACATCCGAATATATTATTCTATCTATGTGCGAGTTAGGACCCTAATATATATATAAATATGACACTTCGAAGAAATACGATTTATGGATAAATTTAATTACAACCATAATTTGTTTTTGAAAAATGTGAACTCTATGTTCTTCTCTTACTTCAAATAATAAAATATTACCCTAGAACTATTTAGGAGATGTCAAATATTTTTAGAAAATATTTACATGTTTGAATATTTTAAAGACGAGCTTGTCTCAGCATAACCCCACTTATTAGTTTTTTTATATTGTTTATGTTATCACTTACATAGTTTTTAAATGTGTTGCTTCATTGTTTATCCTAATTTTTTTTAGGTTGGAGGCCACGTTAATCTCAATAATTATAAGATCATTATGATTATACATAATTATGATTTTTCTATGAAATCATTATGATTATGATTTTCCCCATCTTGTTGTTGAATTTGGTCTCCACCTTAATGTTACACTTAGTTTTTTCTTTTTGTTTCATTTTAAGTTTGGTATTCTCATATCAAAACACATTTTTTTTGGCTAATATTGCATATAATGCATGTGCTAAATGCTAAATATTTATAATCATGGATAGTGAATGTTGATTACCTTTTACACTTCATAGCATAATGATACCATATAGCATAATGATACAATATAGAAATCAAATAATAAATAAATGTCAACCATATAATAATAAATGTCAACAATATAATAATAGAGGATATATAAATATGACACTTCGAAGAAATACGAATTATGGATTCTCTAAACATGGAGAATTTAATTACAACCACAATTTATTTTTGAAAAATGTGAGCTCTATGTTCTTCTCTTACTTCAAATAAAAAAATATTACCTTAGAACTAGCGAGGAGATGTCAAATATTTTTACATGTTTGAATATTTTAAAGTCGAGTTTGTCAAAGTATAACACCACCTATTAGTTTTTTTTTATAGTGTTTACGTTATCACTTACATAGTTTTTAAATATGTTGCTTCATTGTTTGTCCTATTTTTAAGGTTGGAGGCCACGTTAATCTCAATAATTACAAGATCATTATGATTATACATATTATTTCCTAGTGGCTTCCTACCATATTATATTATTACATTTGTCATTTGTAAAGTCCAAAAAAACTTTGTGAAAATGCTTAACCTATTTGTACACAAATTCATTGAAGTACATATCTTATCCTAAATATTAAATCCATTATAAATCTCCTGTTATTACTTTGTTAAGTATGTGATATCTTCTCTATACATGTCTTTCTTCAAAGACTAAAGGACTCGATGTTTGAGATATGATTGTTCTTATTGTTATATAAAATGGTTTTGGGTAAAGCAAACGTTTGGACAATCTGAAGTTTTTTTACATTTATAAAACTATTGGTTGTTGGACTATTCAAGAATATTGAGAGGGGGTGAATTAATATAGAGTTATTTCAATAATTTTAATCTTCAATAACTACATAAGCATTAATCATTAATTATGTCATTGATCATCACATAAAATCATATGCATTGAACACAATGTTTTACGTGGAAACTCAATTGGGAGAAAATATGAAAACTTTTCTTAAGTAGTTTCAAGATTTTACAAGCACCAACTTGAAGGAAGCACCCACTCCCTAAGCTTTCCAACACTTATTAGAAGGAGACACCAATCCCATTGGAATGTTTTAAATGATGATACATGATCAAATGAACATTCAAATATAATCCCAAAATCACTTCTTAAATCTGCGTACAAAATTGTTCAAAACTATACCTCAAATCTGCAAACTTGTAAGATTTGCCTAGAGATCAATTTTTGTTTCTAATTCTAAAACTTGTACCTCATATATCAGGATCTATTCTTCTTATAATGCAACAAGTGGAATTCAATTTGGACCTACCAAGTTTCAAATATAACCATTTTATCTCAAACACTTGTATGGGATTAGTTTTTAGATTAGTCACAAACCCTAACTTCCAACAAGTATAACTCTGTACCCATAACAAATCAGGATCTAAAAATTGTACCCTGTCTTCTTTTATATCTTCTACGAAATTCCTCCAAGTTTATCTCCTTGAATTTTCCTTGAAAATGGAAAGATGACTCATTTTGAAGAAGAAAACCCTATTTTTAAAAACTTCAACTTCCACTCCAAACCTGTAATGAGTCAAGACCTTAAATTTGTACCCAAGATTCTTTGTTGTCTCGTAGGAAACACATAAATTTTTTGATATTGGAATCGTTTTAGGAAAAAAAAATTATATTGAAAATGCCAAGATGACCTTCAAAGAAAAACCTTGGAACAAATCATCACAAGACTTCATATTCCCTTGGAATTTCTCCCTTCTTCACTTCATCTTCCCTTGGAAATTCACTCCTTTAGGATGAAATTTTATCCTCTTCCTTGGCTAGGTAAAATTGGTGTGTTTAAAATGCCAAATGAGGCTCTTATTTATATGAGTCTTCTCCACATGAGAGGGTGCAACTAAGGGTCACAACTTTCAGGTCACGCCTCTTCATTAAGGATGATCGACCTTAGGGGCTTCTTTACTTTACTTTTAAGGCTTCTTCTCTTGGATTTACGAGCTTCTTCACTTGGATTTAGCGACTTCGTCTCTTGGATTTAGGGGCTTCCTCACTTGGATTTAGGTATTCTTCAAGACTCCTTCAAGGCTCCATTTCTGTACAAATCAAAGTGGGCATGTGGAAACAACCACATGTTATCTCATCCTGTGAGGGCCATGCTTAAAATCTACGTCATAAGGGGACCACTTTGGAGTTATATACGCTTATGTCAAGGATCCTTCAAGGCTCTACAAGGATTCAAGTGGACACATCATCATCACTTTTAGGTACTTCTCAGCTTTTCTTTAAGGCTTATTCTAAGGTTGAAATCAGTGAGAACCAATTTTCCAACAATATCCCCCTTTGGCATTGATGGAAACTTAGTAAAACAACCATGCTCCCTTTGTCTTCATCCTTTGATCCTAATGACCATATTTCCCTCTTGTATTCATGTTGACTCCCCATGTCTTCATGATTCTAGTTTTACTATTTTTCTCTGCCCCTTTGACATCAATGGCAAAGGGTAAATCTATCTGACAATATTTCCCTTTTTGTTATTGCAGAAGAATATGGAAATCAATTTGGAGCAGGAATTACTCCCAGTTTTTGTCGAATATACTAAAAGGTCTCACTAGGAAGATGATTTTTGAAGATGTCTGCAATATATTCTTTTTCCCCATTGTAATCCAACTTCATATTATTTTCTGGGACTTGTTCCCACAAAAAGTGGAACTTAATAGGAATATGTTTGGTCTTGGAATGCATCACTATATTCTTGGAGATGTTTATAGCACTAGTATTGTCTTAGAGTATCAGAATAGGCTCATCATATCTCACTTGTATGTCTTGCATGGTTTTCTTCATCTAGATAATATGAGTACAACATGTTTCTAATGTGATATATTCTTATTTTGTTGTGGATAAGGATACTAAATATTGCTTCTTTCTCAACCAGGACACTAAGCAATCACCTAAGTAGAAATATGCTCCACTTGAACTTATTTTTCCATCAATACTTCTTCCCAATATGCATTTGTGTAGGAAACCAGAGCTAACTCATTTCCTTTAAGATACCATATCCCAAAATATGTTTTTTCTTTAAGATATTTGAAGATCCTTTTCATTGCTAGAACATGGGTTTCCTTTGGTGCCTCTTGAAATCTTGTGACATGTCCAACTAATTTCATTACATATGGTCTTGAAGTTGTCACATAGAGTAGACTACCAATCATTGATCTATAGAGTATTTGATCTGCTTCTTTAGATTCATCATATTTTCTCAACTTGTTGTTGGAGTTACTTCACACACACCTAGGATTTATTTTTCCTAAGGTTATTCCTTGTTTATTAGTCATAATTAGTCATTATCTAGTATCTTATATTTTAGGGGAGAATATTCTACATGGAGAATATTCTCTTTCAGTTGACACTTCAGTTTGACTAGTTGAGTTGAGTTTATATGTTGCATTGGTTTTGTCACCATGCAACATCGGGATCATCAGCAACTCACTACTCTTTGTTCAGTCAGTTAATTGAAGACTAGTTGACTAATTAACTCAGCTAGGTGGCAATTCACTCCCGTAACTGCCTAAGAGACTAGACTAGGTGGTAGTTTACTCTTGTAAATGCTAGTGTGTGTCCAAATCAATCTAGACCACCACTATGGCTCATTAGTTACTCATTTATCCTATATATATTGTAAACTATTCACTCTTTGAGTGTGGAATACGGTTAATGAAAATTCTTCCATTCTTTCTCTCTTGCTTATTATTTCTCAATTTCTCTCTGTAAATGTGTGTGGTATTTTCTAGATAGATTTATTTTGTGCAGGTTCAACACATTTACATGGTATCAGAGCTGACGGACTGCTAAGAAAACGCTACACCAAATCATTTTTTGCAGGTACAAAAGATTAAAGACAACAAAACGATGGATTATTTGTCGGAAATACTTCTCACGCCTCATAACTATTTGGAATCATGGATGATTTTAGGGGCTAAATTTCGCTCATGGGCTAATTTTCCATGGTTTTTCGAAAAACAAGATTCGCTATTTTAAAAATGATTCGCCCAAATTCTGTAGGATAAAATCATTTTACCTTACAAATCGCCAAAAATTTATAAAAACTATATAAAATCCTTAGAAATTTGAATATTTTTACAAAAATATCGCCAAACATTTATAGTTGGCATATGAAGGATTAGTTAGATTCGCCGAGGTTTCTACATTTTAAAATAAATTTCCATCCTTAAAATCATCCCTGTTTGGAATGGAAGACAAAAATTATGATTCATCTAATATGCAGAGGCTTGTACCAAATAACTATGGAAATGGAAGTAGAGCATGATTTTGTCGATGAGAAAAATGACTTTCTCAATAGACAAGATATGGTCATAGGAAGTATCGACATGTCTGCTTCTCCCAAACTTTTCCATCAAGTTTATGAAGAATCACAAGGATCAACTCCAAATGAATTATGGAACAGATTGGAGGTTCTATTTGGGAATAAATAATATTGTGAATATTTCATGTAGGAGGTCGAACAGAATGAGCCAGAAGAGAAGACATCAGAAGATCAAGCCTCTTATTATGAAGAGTCTTCTACAAAAGTATTTGCAGAAATTTGTATTCCAATAATTGAAGATGATGTCTACTCCATTTTAGATTTATTTTCTGAAATTCATGTGGAAGATATATGGCATGCATCTCAGGAGTCACATGCAGACACCATTGCATGCAACATGCATGCATCTCAGGAGACAAAAAGGGAGCCGCGCACATCAGACGCCATTCTGATATTTTATTAGAAAAATTTGCAGAAACAAATTGGATATTTGAATTCCTCTTGGGAAAATATTCAATTTCAAAAAACAAATCGTCTGAAACGCAGTCCAAAAAGTGAAGTTATGATCGTTTTAAAATCAACAAAATTTTAGCATTTTTCTGAAAACGGTCGCACGATTTTCAAAATTTCATCCAAAATTTATTTGGATATTATTCATTACAAGAAGATAAAGTGGATATGTGTGGAAATATAAATGATGCATATACTTCATCAGATCCATGCAGACATCTACATATTCAAAAAAATCTTCAAAGAGCACAAACTTGCACAGTTGCGAGGTCTTCTTGGAGTGAAGGACATGGTTGCTTAACAACTGCCTTTTTTTCCTTATCATTTTTTATTTTATGCATTGTAATTTGAGGGGGGGTTTTGTTCCCATGAGGTTTTCCCTCTTTCCTCGTTTATTTCAGTGTATCTTTTGTATTTGAGTACCTAACATGGCCTCGTAGTCGGGACCCATTCTTTATTTTCACCATAGTGATGTTCAGGGGGGGTGTTGGAGTTGCTTCACACACACCTAGGATTTATTTTTTCTAAGTTTATTCCTTGTTTATTAGTCATAATTAGTCATTATCCAGTCTCTTATATTTTAGGGGAGAACATTCCACCTGGAGAATATTCTCTTTCAGTTGACACTTTAGTTTGACTAGTTGAGTTGAGCTTAGATGTTGCATTGGTTTTGTCACCATGCAACATTGGGATCATCATCAACTCATTACTCTTTGTTCAATTAGTTAACTGAAGACTAGTTGACTAGTTAACTCAGCTAGGTGGTAGTCCACTCTCGTAACTGCCTGAGAGACTAGACTAGGTGACAATTTACTCTTATAACTGTTGGTGTGTGTCCAGATCAATCTAGACCACCACTATGGCTCATTATTTAATCATGTATCCTATATCTATTTTAAATTATTCACTCTTTATGTTTGGAATACAATTAATGAGAATTCTTCCATTTTTTCTATCTTGCTTCTTCTTTCTCAATTTCTCTCTGCAAATATGTGTAGTATTTTCTAGCTAGATCTATTTTGTGCAGGTTCAACACATTTACATGGTATCAACACATTTACATGGTGTAAAAAAAGATGGATTATTCGTCGAAAATACTTCTCACACCTCATAACTATTTGGAATGGAAGCCAAAAATTCTTCTTCATCTTAGATGCCGAGGCTTGTACCAAATTACTATGGAAATGGAAGTAGAGCCTGATTTTGCAGATGAGAAAAATGATTTTCTCAATAGACAAGATATGTCCATAGGAAGTATCGGCATGTCTGATTCTCCCGAACTTTTCCATCAAGTATAAGGAAGAATGCATGCAAAATGTTGACAAGATAGAGAATGTAGAAAAGCCACTGAAAGATAAATCATCTCAGTTTGAAGAGCCTTCTACACAAGTGTCTACAGAAATTTGTATTCCATTAATTGAAGATGATGTCTAATCCATTTCAGATTTGTTTTCTGAACTTCATTTGGAAGATATATGGCATGCATCTCAGGAGTCACATGAAGACACTTTTGCATGCACCATGCATGCATCTCAAGAGTCAAAAAGGGAGTCGCGCACATCAGACGCCATTATGATATTTTATGATAAAAAAATTCAGAGACCAATTAGATATTTGAATTCATCTCGGGAAAACATCCAATTTCAAAAAAAAAATCATCCGAAACAGAGTCTGGAAAGTGAGGTTATGATTGTTTTAAAATCAACAAAATTTCAGCATTTTTCTAGAAACGGCCACACGGTTTTCAAATTTTCATCCAAACTTTATTTAGATATTATTCATTACAAGAAGATAAAGTGGATATGTGTGGAAATATCAATGATGCATATACTTCATCAGATCCATGCAGACATCTACATATTCAACAAAATCTTCAAAGAGCACAAACTTGCACAGTTGCGAGGTCTTCTTGGAGTGAAGGACATGGTTGCTTAGCAACTGTTTTTTTGTTCTTTCTCATTTTTTATTTTATACATTGTAATTTGAGGGGGGGGTTTATTCCCATGAGGTTTTCCCTCTTTCCTTTTTTAGTTCATCATATATTCTGTATTTGGGTACCTAACATGGCCTCGTAGCCGGGACCCATTCTTTATTTTCACCATAATGATGTTCAGGGGGGGTGTTGGAGTTACTTCATACACACCTAGGATTTATTTTTTCCTAAGGTTATTCCTTGTTTATTAGTCATAATTAGTCATTATTCAGTATCCTATATTTTAGGTGAGAATATTCCACCTAGAGAATATTCTCTTTCAGTTGACACTTCAGTTTGACTAGTTGAGTTGATTTTAGATGTTCCATTGGTTTTGTCACCATGCAATATTGGGATCATCACCAACTCACTACTCTTTGTTCAGTCAGTTAACTGAAGACTAGTTGACTAGTTAAGTCAACTAGGTGGTAGTTCACTCCCGTAACTTCCTGAGAAACTAGACTAGGTGGCAGTTTACTCTTGTAACTGCTGGTGTGTGTCCAGATCAATCTAGACCACCACTATGGCTCATTAGTTACTCATTTATCCTATATATATTGTAAATTATTCACTCTTTGAGTGTGGAATACGGTTAATGAGAATTCTTCCATNAGTGGATATGTGTGGAAATATCAATGATGCATATACTTCATCAGATCCATGCAGACATCTACATATTCAACAAAATCTTCAAAGAGCACAAACTTGCACAGTTGCGAGGTCTTCTTGGAGTGAAGGACATGGTTGCTTAGCAACTGTTTTTTTGTTCTTTCTCATTTTTTATTTTATACATTGTAATTTGAGGGGGGGGTTTATTCCCATGAGGTTTTCCCTCTTTCCTTTTTTAGTTCATCATATATTCTGTATTTGGGTACCTAACATGGCCTCGTAGCCGGGACCCATTCTTTATTTTCACCATAATGATGTTCAGGGGGGGTGTTGGAGTTACTTCATACACACCTAGGATTTATTTTTTCCTAAGGTTATTCCTTGTTTATTAGTCATAATTAGTCATTATTCAGTATCCTATATTTTAGGTGAGAATATTCCACCTAGAGAATATTCTCTTTCAGTTGACACTTCAGTTTGACTAGTTGAGTTGATTTTAGATGTTCCATTGGTTTTGTCACCATGCAATATTGGGATCATCACCAACTCACTACTCTTTGTTCAGTCAGTTAACTGAAGACTAGTTGACTAGTTAAGTCAACTAGGTGGTAGTTCACTCCCGTAACTTCCTGAGAAACTAGACTAGGTGGCAGTTTACTCTTGTAACTGCTGGTGTGTGTCCAGATCAATCTAGACCACCACTATGGCTCATTAGTTACTCATTTATCCTATATATATTGTAAATTATTCACTCTTTGAGTGTGGAATACGGTTAATGAGAATTCTTCCATTCTTTCTCTCTTGCTTCTTCTTTCTTAATTTCTCTCTGCAAATGTTTGTAGTATTTTCTAGATAGATCTATTTTGTGTAGGTTCAACACATTTACACTTGCAATCGGTAACCACATGAGTACTCACTGGTTTATAGTCTTCTATTTTGGAATTCTTTAAAATTTCCTTGATGTAATTGGTTTGGGAAATTAAAATGCCTTCATCTATTTGATATATCTGGAGTCCTAAGAAGAAATTCAACTCCCCATGTAGGGACATTTAAAATTAATTATTCATATCCTTGAAAAATTCATGACTCAATCTATCATCATCACTTCCAAAGATGATGTCATCAAGATATGTTTCAACAATAATCATATTGTATTGATCCAATTTTATGTAGATGTTATTATCTGCATTTCCCTTTTTGAATCATTGTTGTTGTAATTACCTATCCAATCTTGAGTACCAAGCTTTGAGATATTTCTTAAGTCCATATAGATCTTTCTTCAATATGAAAACACAATATTCCTTTTTTGATAGTAGAAACTCTTCTAGTTTTTCTATGTAGACTTCTTATTCTAATTATACATTTAGAAAAGATGATTTTACATCCATGTGATACACTTTGATCCTTTTGGAGCATGCGTAAGACAAGAAAATTATGATTTCTTCCATTGTAGCCATGGGAGCAAAGGTTTCTTCAAAATATGTTCCTTCAACTTAAGCATATCATTTGCATACTATTATTTCTTTTTTTCTGGTTACCTGTCCATCTTTGTTTACCTTGTTTTTGAAGACCCATTTTGTCCCAATCACATTTTGGACCTTTGGTCTTGAAACTAGTTCCCATGTCTCATTCTTCTCTTTTTGATTTAGTTCTTCTTCCATATCCTTGATTCAATGTTCATCATTTCTGGATTCCTCAAAGTTACAATGTTCAACTATGGATAGTAATGAAAAATATCATTTTTTAGGTGTTTGTACTTTCCTTCTTCTTCTGGTTTTTACTCCAACACTTCTATCTCCAATTATTTGTTCTAGTGGATGATTCTTCTAAACATGGTGGTTAGGTGTCCTGGAAGGTGTATGAAAGCATTGTTAGTTGTTTTCTTCTTTCTTTGCTTCTGGCAATTTCTCTTCTTGTTGTTCTTCTTCTTCGTCCTCTTCTTCTTGCTTTAGTTATTCATTTTCTCGTTCTTCAAAGATGTTTGAATTTATTCTTTCCTTCATGTTGGTCTTTAGCAAGTCTGTTTCATCAACTTTTACATTGATTCTTTTGTTTATCTTGTTGAGTATTAGATTGTATCACTTATATGCTTTTGTTTTGCATGAGTACCCAACAAATGTGCATTCGCCCACCCGAGAATCAAATTTTTCAATCTTCTTGTCTTCCCTTTTTATGTAACACTTGCTTCCAAACACTCGTAAGTGATTAACATTGGCTAGTCTTCATTTCCATAACTCATATGGAGTCTTATCACTATTAATTCTTATCAATCCTTTTTTCAATATATGAATGACGGTATACACTGATTTTCCCCAAAAGATATTAATTATCTTGAAGTCATTCAACATGGTTTTGGCCATTTATTGTACAATTCTATTTTTCCTTTGAACATTTTTTTGAGGTATTCTAGTTGTTGAGAATTGTCTTTTTATTCCCCGTTCTTCACATAAATCCTTGAATTCATTTGAATTAAACTCACAAAAATCCATTATCCGACCTTAATCATTTGATTTTCAAATTAGTTTCATTTTGAACCGATTCCTTGAATGCCTTGAAACATTCGATAGCTTCTGACTTTTTCTCGAGGATAAAAACCCAGGTCATTCTGTTGTAGTCATCAATGAGTAGTGTGAAGTATTGTTCACCATATAGTCCTTTTTTTCTCTTGGGCCCACATAAATCAGTGTGTACAATCTCCAATGGTTTTTCGTAGATTATTCCTTTGTCTTGAATTCATTTTTTGTTTGTTTTCCATGTTGGCAGTGCTTGCACATAGAATTCGTTAGATTTGCAATTTATACCATTTCTCTTACAAATTTATTATTTCTTATCTTGACAAGATTATCAAAGTGTATATGGCACATTATCCTATGCCAAATCCAAATTTCATATTATTTTCCCATATAACATCTTTCTTCTTCGATCCCATTCAAGATGTATATGTTGTTTGGAGTCCTTTTCATTGTTGCCACTAGTCTACATTATCCTTCTTCTCACATTTCACATTCTTTTGAATTGAATATAAGTGTGTGTCCTTGATCACACATTTGGCTCACACTTCGCAAAATATGCTTCATATTTTCAACAAGTAAGACATTTTATACCACAACATATTTGTTTCCAAGACTAACTGTGCCTTTTCCTATAAATTTGGCTGACTTATCATTGCCAAATGTGAGAGACCCCTTTTTTTATTTCTTTAATGTTACAAATCTATTTTTATCTCCAATCATATTCTTTGAGAATCCAATGTCAATATACCAATGGCTTCTTCTATTTTGGGCTTGTAAGGAAAACCCACATTCCTCAACCTTCAAATGTTTTTTCTTCCTTTTCCAAGTTCTATGTTGTTCCCCTATATGATTTAAAGGAACATGCCTAGTTTCCCTTGAAGAAACTATCAAATCACTTCTACAATTTCTGGCTATGTGTCCAAAATTGTTACAATTGCAGCATTCAATTTTGTAACCTAGAGCACCAAAACTGCTATAATTTATGTCAAATGCCTCACGAGGATTTCTGGGATAATTTCCTTCATAATAATTCTTGGTATTTTCATAGCTACTTATGTTCTAGGTGTTTCTACCATTTTCATAGGTTCTACAATTTATGGCTTTAAGCCCAAAATTGTTGCAAGAATAATTTTGGTACTTGGGTCTGGGTGGTCTTGTAGTTGGTTTTGTTCTTTTGAAATCATGATATTCTTCTTGACTTTTCTTAATTGTTAGTTGTTATTCCATGTTCCTATGAATGAAAAATATTCTTGTTGATTCTTTTCTTTTTGTTTGTTTGTTTATGTATGTCCTCCTTTAGAGGCTTTCATTATTCTTTCTTGATGGAACCCTTTATAGTATCTGCATAACTTCTTTTCTCTGCTTCATTTCCTATCATCGTAAATATTGAACCCTCATCAGTATAATTTTGTTTGTATCCAATTCTAGACATGTCATAGAATGGTTTCTTATTGTAGATGATTTCATCCAATATTTTGGTGTTATTTCCAAAATGTATATGGATGTCCTGCTTATGTAGTTCCTTTCTTAGTGATACTATTTCAACTTCCAGATTCTATGTTATTTTCTTCTTTCTTCTACCTATCTCTTCAGTGTTTCTTCAATCAATTTGGCCTCTTCCAATTGAATCCTTAGATATATGATAGTATGCTTGGATTCTTTAGGATTTTTGCTAGGGTTTTGAAATCCTTCCTTCAGTTTACTTTACTTTTCTTTGAGAGACTTTTTTTTCTTCCTTGTTATTCTTATATCACTTAAGGAACTAATCAATTCTTCCTCAAGATTAACTTCTCCTTCTTCTTCATAGTCTCCTTCATTGGTTTCAGTAGTTTCCTATTGAGTCTCTAATTCCATGAAGAGTACTCTTCTTGATTCACTGTCACTATCATCATCTTCATCAGATGAGGAAATATCATCTTTTGAATAGAATATTTTTTTTTTCAAAAATATTCCTTTATTTATTTTTGTGTCTCTTTTCTAATATTTCTTTTCTCTTAGAAACTTCTTCTGCATCACTATCTGAACCCCTTGAATAAGGACATTTGGAAGAAAAATTTCCAACTTTACCTCAACTAAAGCATTTGAAATGAAGCTTACCTTTATACTTGTTGGATCCTATTTTCATCTTTCTCAAAAAGTTGGCTTCTTCTTCATTATTTGAATCATCACTATTTCCTATTTGAAAGGTTTTGACCTTGGCTTGTTATTTCTTGTCTTCTTGGAGGATTTGAAAGTTGCTTCCCTTCTGGATGGATATTCATGTTTTGTTCTCATTTCATATGTTGTAAGCATTCCATGTAATTAATCCATGCTCAATGTAGCCAGATCTTGTCTTTCTTCTAGAGATGATATTTTAGGGTCATATATCGTTGGGAGAGATCTCAATATCTTTTTCACAATAACTAAATTTTCAATATTTTCTTTCAGTCCTCTTATAGTATTCACAATTTCATCAACTTAGAGAAAAAAAAGTTGCAATATATTCATCTTCCTTCATTCTCAGATGTTCAAATTGTCCTCTGAAAGTCATAACCTTAGCCCCTTTGAATTTGGCATCTCCTTCATAAACATTCTTGAGCTTGTCCCAGATTTCGTTTGCAGAATCACAATGCATAACCTTAAATTTTTTTGAACCTGTTAGATCACTTAGACTGGGATTTATAAACTTTGAATTGTATTCACTTAAATTTTTACCAACATTATCTGTTGGGGGAGAAGCTGGTGCAATGTATCTATTTACTACAACTTTCCAAACATCAAATCCCTATGCCTACAAAAATTCTCTCATTCTTATTCTCCAAAAATAATAATTTTCCCCATCAAACAATGGTGTTCTATTTTTGGTAAATTATCCTTTCTTATCCATTATCTTCCTTCCAGTGATTGGACTAATCCTGAAGGAACCCTCTCTAATACCAATTGTTAGAATATTCGAGAATACTAAGAGGGGAGGGGTGAATCAATATAGAGTTATTTCAACAATTTTAACCTTCAAGAACTACATAAACATTAACCATTAATCATTTCATTCATCATCACATAAACTCATATGCATTGCACCCATATTTTTGCATGGAAACCCAACTGGGAGAAAACCATAGAAACGTTTCTTAAGTATTTTCAAGATTTTACAAGAACCAACTTGAAGGAAGAACCCACTCCCTGAGTTTTCCAAAACCTAATAGAAGAAGACACCAATCCCATTGGAATATTTTAAATTATGATACATGATCAAATCAACCTTCAAATACAATCCCAAATCCACTTCTTAAATCGACATATAAAATTGCTCATAATTGTACATCAAATATGCAAACTTGTAAGATTTGGCATGAGCTCAATTTTTGTTTATGATTATGAAACTTGGACCTCAGATATTAGTATTTGTTCTCCTTCTAAAGGAACACATGGAATTTAATTTGGACCTACCAAGATTTATATATAGTTTTTTATATCGAACAGCTATTTGGTACTAGTTTATGGATTAGTCACAAACCCTAACTTTCAACAAGTATAACTTTGCACATTTAATGAATCAGGATATGAAACTTGTATCCAATATTCTTCGATATCTTATCTGAAATTACTCCCAATATCACTCCTTGAATCATCCCTGAAAAAACTTTATAGTGCAAATGGAAAGATGACTCGTTTTGAAGAATAAAAACCTAGTTTTAAAAACCTCAACTTCCATTGAGTATAGATGAAAATATGTAATGAGTCAAGACCTAAAATTCGTACCCATGATTCAAGATTCTTCACTATCTCTTATGAAACACCTCCAATTTTTTTCTATCTAAATCATTCTAGAAAAAAAGTTATATTGAAAATTCCAATATGACCTTCAAAGAAAAACCTTAGAACAAATCATCACAAGACTTCATCTTCTCTTGGAATTTCACCCTTCTTCACTTCATATTCCCTTTAAAATTCACTCCTTTAGGATGAATTTCACTCATCTTCATTGGTTAGGTCGTGTTAGCACTCTGTAAATTTGTTCGGATGATAAACAAATGATAGAGGTAACTGTTTCAACCAACATTAGAGTTGGGTACTAGCCTGCTCAACTCAGAGAGGGCTCTCTCATGTCACTTGATATTTATTTGGAAATCAATGGATACGTTTAGTTTGTTTTGGGGGTTTTTATAAAGTTGATGGCAATGAAGGGGAGGGACACTTAGGGATATGGAGTCTAAATTCTCAAAATGAATGAACACATTGGCTGGCTAGTAGAACTCTCCAGAAGATAAAGGCTAAATGAGGTGATGAATATGAGTTACAAATTTTAGTTTGTAGGGCGTAAAAAGAAAAAGGAGACAAGTAACTACATCAGAGCATTAATGAAATGAATTATGAATTAGTTATGAAGAATTTCACACAGTTTAAATTTCTTAAGCCAAGAGCATCACAAGATTAATTCTGGGCCTTTAAACTATCCAATTTAAACAGAAGATAGTGTAAATAGAATTAAAGAACATAGGAAATACATACAATGAGAGAAGAAAAAACTCATATCACCACCATTAGAATCTTTTCATAGAGACTTCAAAATCTTGTGCATATGTATTCAATTCAGCTTCAAAAAATTACAATAGAGTTCAGAACAACTAAGGAGGTGCCCTTGCACTTATGCCAACACTAATACATTTGAAACTTCTGATATTTATACAATTTGAGTTCCTTCAATCAGAAAACGTTTACAATAACTGAACTGAAACGTTTCAGCTTCTAAAATTGATTATAATAATTTCAACTGATAGTCTCGGCATGTGAACCAATTTACAATGATTAATCAAAAAACGTTTCAAAAACTAACGGTCGATTTCTCTGACTGCTTAGCTTCTGTCTTTTCCATTTGTCCTTCTTTGGTCTTCGGTTGAATCTACCAATTTGGTGACACTTGGGGGATATTTGCTAGATCCTAGGAAATTGCATTTTGTCTTTCCCAGCCGCACTATCTCCTTCCACTGCAAGTTAGAAGGGATATTGTAGTCCATCATTTCCTTGATTAGGATCTCCATGTCAATGGAAGAGGCATAATGCATCACTGGCAGCCCAATCTTCACTGTCTTGAACTGGTTCAAGATCTCAAAATCTATGGTCAAACATTCTACCAGGGTGGCTCCTTTCAAGTTTTCCTCCAGACTTTCAAACTTGGAGTGATCCATTCTACATTGGGCGAGGTGAGAGTTGTATTCTTCATGATCATATAATTTCCCTTTTCCATCCCAAAATGGTGGGATGCCTTTGATGAACATCTCTTCAAACAAATCCTTGAATTCCTGTATACTTTGCTCCATCTATATGGCATTGGTTTGGATTGATTTTAGCAGGTTATGTTTGGCAATCACTCTCTTATCCCAGACGATCAATGTGGTCCTGTATTTGACCCCAATGGTATGAAGTTATATAATGGGGATGGAATTCAATAGGTTTATATAATTTTGGGCCCACTCTGAGGGTTTTTTCACTAGGGTCTTATTTACAACAGTGCACCTGTTTCTAGCTATGATGGCCATGCTATCTTTGTCATTGATGAAGTTCAAGTACACTCTGAACTTGGAAGCTTCAACATCAATAGAATCTCAGATGATTTGTTTGGCTCCCTCCAACAGTCCTTTGCCTCTCAACCTCGTCTTCAACTTGTTTACTTTTTCCTGCAAAGATTGATTTTCTTTCTGAAACTGAGCCACCCTTTCATCCTTTGTTTTCATTTCTTGTTGCAGCTTCTCTATATCTTCCTCTAGACATTTGATCTCTCCCACCTTCAAGATGACCTGGTACATATCCCGGACTAGTCCTTTAGTGCTTGGCCTAACTTCTATAGTATAAGGTACAACAACATCCATGTTTGGTACTTATGTCTACCCTTGTGCCCAGTTCACTTTTTATTTCTCCAGCTGCAATACATTTTCCTTATAATTCAATTCTTCTTGTCGAAATGCCTCCTTATCTTGTTCTAGAGAAACCAGTTATGTTGTTTGTGGATGCTCTTTGGTAGACATCTTCAGTTTTTTCTTCAATATTTGAATCAGCTTGTCTTTTTATTCTAAGGAGAATTTCTCTCCCTGGGGGCCTTCAAACTCTAGCCTCTTGACCTGGGTTTGCCAAGCTCTCTTGGATTCTTTCTCTTTCATTAACTTCCCTTCCAATTTAAGTGAATAAGTTGGCAGCCTTGATTTCTTCAGGATTAGACCTAAGTAATCTAAATACAACATGCCACTAGTATTCTTGTGGAATTTCACTTTGTCAGAAGCACTGATGTTCTCATATTTCAACTTGATCTCAGAGACTTTATCTTCATTTGCAATTGATATGTTGAAGGTCTTATTTTCTATATCTCTCACTGTGAACAGAAAATACTTATGCTGAGATACATTTTCTACTTGGATTAACTCCCTCATTTCACTCATAGACAAGTTCCCTTTCTTAGCATATTGATTTTCCAAATATTCTTTAGATTGATAGGCTGCTCCAGGTGCCTTATCCAAAATGTGATTTTTACTACTGAAAGTTCTTGAGCTGCCTTCACTTTGGATCTTGCTTCCTTTACCAACTTCTACATTGATGGTGCCACTTTCCACCATATCCATATTTACATGTTCTTTAGGCTCCTCATCCTCTAGATCCACTATCTGTGGGGATTGTGTGATCTTCATCTTTTTAGGGACAACATGTTGACTATTGATGCCTAAGGACTCTGAACTGCTTCTCTTGGTGTATACACTTACTTTGGGAACTTTGAGTATCATATTCTAAGGAGTCTATTGTTTCTGAGTTTGTTGTAGGGTTGGCCCCACTTGTTGTGTTTGAGCAGGCTGCAATATGGCTTCCATATTAGCACAAGTTTCTAAATTTTCCAATTTGTCAAAACCTTCATCATACTCATGTTCATAAGGGGCTTGTTTGTTCATCAATATTCTCTTGGATATGATCTGATGTGGATCATATATTCTTCCGTGTAGTTGTGAAAACCCAAACTCCTTGAGCTTGGTATGGATCTGAGATAAACATGATCTAGTTTTTACAATGAAGGGTCCAATGATGAAAGGGAATTTCAGGTTGGATGCCTTGTGTAGTTTCAGGAAATGTTTTATCTCTGAGATGATTCTTTACCTAATATATTCAAGGGAAAAAACTCTGAGTGTTAAAAAAATAGGCTAAAGATAGGGGGCTTCTTGACAACCATATACCCAGATCACAATAGAATGCATGAACAACACCCAATCCCCCACTCAGTTTTCTGGATTAGGCTGCAAATAAATTTTCATGTCTTCCAAGACTCTTGGCAGGCTGGTGTTGAAGATCAGGTTGTAAACTTTGGACATGAACTTGTTGATAAAGATGAGCATTGTGATTCTTTTGCATTCAGTTGATATGAATGTTGCTTCAGGGAACTCCCTCTTTTTGGTCCCCAAGAAGTTCTTCAGCAGATATGTGTAATATATGAAATGTCTTAGTGACTGGAAATTCACTAGTTGCTTGTGTATATTATCAGCTATGAATTTATCAAAGTGGATGCAAACTGACTGATTGGACTTTGACTGGAAAAATGCTAACAGAAAACCTAACATGACCTCTATAACATACTTTTCATCATCCAAACCTAAAATATGACAGAGTATGGAACAGACCCATTGGAATTCAATAACCATGATATTTACACTTATTGGCAGGGACAGACTCTCGGAAAAATGCTCTGGTTTGACAATCGTTTGCAAAAATAGGATTTTGACTTCGAAGGGAAATTCCCTGTAAACCGTAATTAGATTTTCTTCTTCGAATGGTTCAGACACTGCGGAGGGGGAATTTGGTATTTCGAGGGTGTATTGAATTGACGAGTTATCTACTCTACATAGGACATCTGACCCTAGTTTATTTAAGACGACTTTCTCTTCCTGTGAGTATTGATCTGCACACCAACCTATGAATTTTGGTAAAGGGAATGCAACATTGATGACATAAGGGATTATGGATGCCTGGACTTCTTCGAGAAAGGGTATCTATTTCCCTACATTGTCTAACAGATTATATTTGTATATGGAGATGGGTGAGATGGTTAATTCAGTGTCGAACACATATGAATCTTTGTCAATTAGGGCTTCTTCGTTTGATGTGAGATCTTGTTATGCTACTGACATAATGATAGGGTCCATGGAAACGATGAAAAATAACTGTGAATGAGCATAAAATGCATGAGTTTGGTGGACTGTTGAACTTTAGTTCGAATGGATCGTTCATGCCAACTTCCAACATTCCAATGATTTGAAAAATGATAAAATAATGATTAGCGTGCCCCTTTATATACTTTATTATTTAAGGGGCAAGGGGAAACGGTTTGGGGCAAACCTATTATCACCCTAAAATGCATCCAATGGCGCCATGTGGTCCTGAGACAAAACCACATTTTTCTTTTTGGCCTGCTTTCGGGAATTATCCTTCGTGCAAGTTCTCAGCCCAAAACTATCCTTGAATGCTGATCTATGGCACCCACGATATGTGACCTACCGGGTCCCATCAAATCCGTATTTCTGCTAGATTTATCCTCCCCCCGCTATATTTTTCCCTGTCCTCTAGTTTATCACGCTTCCACATTAGTTTAGCACCTCGCCAAGTCCAAGAAACTGGATTTCTCTCAGAAATTTTTACAGTGATAACATGTCGAATTGGTATGTTTCAAATTCCAAATGAGGTCCCTCTTATTTATATGAGTCTTCTCCACATGAGGGGGTGCAACCAAGGGTTGAAACGTTTGGGTGACACCTCTTCCTTAAGGATGTCTGACCTTAGGGGATTCTTTACTTTACTTTTGGGCCTTTTTCTCTTGGATTTAGGGGCTTATTCACTTGTATTTAGGGGATTGTTATCTTGGATTTACAAGATTATTCACAAAGATTTAGGGATGCTTCAAGGATCATTCAAGGCTCCATTTGTGTAGAACTTTGCAAGATACCAGATATATAAAATATGCAGAACATAAACAAAATGCTAGAAATGACAGAATAACAGTAAAATATCCAGCATAATCTTCACAATACACAGAAATGATTTACGAAATAGCAACAAAAATAGCACTTTGAATCAAATAGCAATGTTCACAGGCCTCTTCGAGGGGGAAACCTCCAATCGAGCAGTGCTCTGTTACAATAATATCCAAGCTAGGGTTCTCATACCCTCGACTCCTATTTATACTAAAAAGAAGCATCTAG
>SNQJ01S0000210.1:169449-186085 GCA_010110895.2 Picea sitchensis | reverse complement strand
GTAATAGATCAATATAATCCTTTTTCACCATAAAATGCAAGTGTTATATCAATGTATCATTATCATCCAATAGTTGCAGAGTAAATAAACAATGAAAAAATGAGCAATCACACACATACACAGTACACCAGTGTTTTACATGGAAACCCAAAGTGGGAGAAAACCACGAAATGCTTTTTTTTTATATGTCTTTAAGAATTACATTCATTGGAAGAACCAACTTCCTTTGTTTTCTAGCTACAACTGGAAGGAGGCTCCAACCTGATAGTTTCTCAGGCTACAACCTGAGGGAATCTCCAACTCCCTAATTCTCTGGCTACAACCAGAAGGAGGCTACAACCCCCTATGTTCTCTGGCTACAACAAGAAGGTGGCTACAACCACTTTTCCTTGCCTCGTCCAACCACCCTGACATATAACTAGAATGATGGAACCACTGTCACACTATCTGATGTAGTTCCCCTACCTCAGCAGGGTTTTGCGACCTCCCGGTCTCTGGATCGATCTTCTTCTGAGCTGAAATGGCTCTTCGGGCTTCTGTTAGAACCCTTTGAATGAATCCACAAGTCCCTTTGTCCTCTGGCACAGGTCTCGAAAAAATCTGTGCGCGTGCCCCCTTTTCGACACTCTTCTCTGTTCTGAACCAACACACACCTCGGCGTTGGTTCCTTTCCAACTATCCCCTTCTTATCTAGTGACCTCAGGCTATGACCCAAGGCGTAAAAAACACACCTTTTGCATTTCGAGGTTTCGTGACTCCTTCATGTGAGCTCTCCTAGGCTCCTTGTCCTTCAAATTGTCGAACCCCGAAATAGAGCCTAGCTCCCACTAGCTCCTACCTTCACTCCTGACTCATATGACCTTCGCCCCATGACCTACGGCTAACATCCAACCGACTCCCTGGCTTTTCACATTTCAGCGATGTGGAGGGGTTAACTCCTTGTCCCTCCAACTCCTGGTTGTCGAAAGTCCGAAATCGTATCTACTACAATATCGATGGCTCTGATCCTTCCTTGATCTAACGATCCTGGTTCTTTCGGGGTTTCACGATTCGGGGAATCACGATGCAAGGGTCCCACTCCTTTGTCTTTTGAATCCCCCATTGTCGAAATGCCAAAATGTCTTGGCGTTCGTTCTTTCAAGGTTTCACGATTTGGGGAATCACGATGCAAGGATCCTACTCCTTTATCTTTCGAATCCCCAGTTGCCAAAATGCCAAAATGTCTTGGCATTCGATCAATAGCTCACAATAACCCCTGAGATCTACAGTCCACGTTCGGCCTCACTATTTTTCTATTTCACGATTCGGGGTTTTGGGAGACAAGAACCTCTATCCTTCCAACTCGCGATACTTGAAATCACGATGTGGACCAACGGTCCAGATCTGCCTGTGATCGATGGTTCGACTCTTTCAGGCCTTTCCCCGAAATCTTGACCGCTTTCCATGTGTCCTCTTGTGGATGGTCACGATGCATTCGATATTTTGTCGAGTCCTCTCCTTTGCTTCTACGAGGGTTAAACCTCGTTCTCCTCTTTCCAGATATGATGGATATTTGTCCTTTATGCAAGATTTGACAACTCATATCCTTCCTCCCATGCTTTAAGACACTAAATGGTCCCACCGTTATCTTTCATGCAACTTCACCTGGTCCAACAGACTATGGCTACTTGTACGACATATGACGTCTCAGATCAAATCTTTTGTGCATCTCGCAGGGACTAAACCCCGTGCACGTATCTTTGATCCAGCGACTCTCATACTAGTGCGCTCCAGATCCAACGGCTGGCACGTTTTCACAGTTTCACGTCTCTGAGAGTCGAAAGACTCTCCCCCTTATGTTTCCCGTTCCGCAAAATTCTGAAAACTTAAAATGCACGGCCCTTACTTTGAGATCAATAGATGTTGATCCTCGCTCCCAGATCTAATGGCTTAGATCTGATCAACTCCTATGTGCGCTCCTCTTGTCTACCTGGACGTAGATTCAACGGTCCATATCTTTCCTCCCAGTCCTGATCCAACGACAATTGTGCTCCTCCTCTTGAGCTTGCGCCTCTTCCCTTCCCTTGGAAGAAATTCGATGCTCAAAGGTCTCAGCCTTCGATGCTTCCCTTATGATCCCAGTTTATTTGGGTCTTGTCTACGTTATAGAAACGCTTCCGCTCCTGAGCTTAGTCAACTCAGAAACCTCGAAAGGTTTCTCTACCTTCTGCTCCTTTCTTCTACTGCTCTATTCGCAAAGGCATTGTTCCTCCCGAGCTTCGAGACTTAGAATAAGTCCACCCTTGCACACTCCTTGTGCTGCTAATATTTCCTCAATCTCAGTTCCAAAGTTCTTCTTGAAAATAAATGCTTCACTCCCTCTTGGTTCTACTTTGCTCAATGCCCACCTTGCAGAGCCTACAGAGTTTTCAGTAATGATGGTTGTCTTCAAACTCGACAAAGAGTTCTTCTCGTGCACACTTGCACCGGCTCAATGCCCGCCTGGCAGAGCTTCTACAAAATCTCTAGAGATTGTGTCTCTTCTCTCTGTTCCTTCCCCTGCATAGCTCATCCTCCAAGGTGTTCAACAACCTTGAGGCTCCTCCTTGAGTCTGTGAATCTTTCTAGTGTGCACTCTTTGCACGTTCTTTCTGACTCCGTAGAGCTCAGATGCACACTCCTTTCACTGGCTACAAAAATTCCAATGTTCTGTTGTGCACTCCTTGCACAGACTAAAGAACCCAGATAGAAACCAACAAACTCACAAACAAATAGTAAAATCTATCTATAACCTATATTTACAGCATACAAGTGACATTCAACTACATAAACATACACACACAATTCATGGGCAGGAAAAACTGCTCTTTGTATTAATCTCCAAATGTCTATACAAAATGTGTTTTTACAAAAACTAGACTGCTACAGAGTCTTAGTTCTCTCTCGAAATCTCTCTACCTGAGAATTCTCCAATTCTCCCTCTCCACTATACTCCTCGAGAGACTCCTTACAAAAGAGGGCTCTCTTTTTCTTATCCTCATCCACCGCCTCTATGCTATTGCTATCTCAGAGAGGCTCCTACTCCTATGGCTACATTACACAAAAGGAAGTCCCAGACTTGACTGATCTAGACTTAGCTGTAGGTAACCATAAAAGGAAACCTCAACCACTACCTGTACAAAGGCATGATTTGGTCTCTATTAGCCTTACAACATTAAATTCAAATCCAAATTTTGAAAAACGAGAGGGTTGCACCTCTCCCTTTCATGAATGCGTGCTAGATGTGTTGGCTGGCTGGAGCTTATGCTGAGTGATGCAGGAGCATCATACAAAGCCAAAATCACGTGCCTAGCCAAAGGAGAAGTTGGACGCAGAGATGGAAAAGAGCACATTTTTTTATGAACAAAGTTTTGAATTTTGAACTTAAAAAGCATTAATGTAATAGTTAGGAAGAAGACGTACTTTGCATTTATACCTAGGATATATGAACAGATCTGGGGGGGATTACTCCCGTCTATCAAAATTTTAATAGGCATTTAAGTCTATTAATGAAAGTAGGTAGATTGGAATTAAGAGATTAGACACTTAAGAAGTGTAGGAGGGAAAATGAATATAGACACCCTCACTCTTGTATTATTGTATCTTTTGTAACATTATCATCATTAAGAGATATAGTAGAGAGCTGTAGAGAAGAACCCATGTACAGGAGCACTTGAGTTAATATATGAAGCTTTGACTCAAATTTCATGGTGTTATGATGCTTACTGTTTACAATTACTGAATGGTATTCTTACAGTTGTTTTATTCTCTCTGTTTATGCATTTGTTTCAATGTTGTGTTGAATGTGTGATTTCATGTTAAGTATATGAAGTTTGAGAGAGGAGAAGAATAATTTTCAATTGTTTCTCTTCCTGAGAATGTCCACAAGGTGTGCATTGACAAAGGTCTGAGTGTATCTCAGAAAGCTCAGGAAAGATACCATTGTTCTCATTCCAGCAGAAGTGCAGGTGAAGCATAGAAGTTGTGCAAGGTGTGCGCAGGCTAGTCAAAGCCTTAGAATTTATCAACTAAGGTTGAAGAGTGAAGGACTATTGTTGTCGAGAGTGCATAGAGTCAAAGAATCAAATACACAGAAGTATTTGAAAGATTTCCACAAAGAGTGCATGCAGGAGTCCTTTCGAGACTTGAGGTTGCAATAGAAAGCTCAGGAGGATCAACACCTTTTAAGTATTCAAAGGAAGGAGGGGAGTTGAATCATCGCATAAAAGGTTAAGTTTTGGCGAAAGAACATTGTCTCGTTTCACAGACATTCATTGCGGAGTGAATCGGACGATCGAAATTCTCCATGGAGAACTCGCGAAGTCGTGAGGACCGTAGGATCCAAAGGAGTTGCAGGGTGGATAAGGGTTGGACAAACCCATTACATAGTTTTCAAGATTCAACGTCGACCATTGATCGTGACTGTCGATTCGTCCAGATCATTTCGTTAAATAGGGGTTTGTAAGTCCAGAGTGCAAGCCAAATCCCCTGGTCACTCGAACTTTCGAATTGCGAAATGGATTATCGTGTGTGAAGACGAGGCATAGAATTTTCGGCGCTTCGGAATTTCAGGGGTCCTGACAACAAGGAGTCAGGGCATAGTGGAGTGAAAATATAGAATTCGCAAGTCACGACAGGATTTTGGCGTGGAGTTTCGGGATTTCGGCACTTCAGGTGTTAGGAAGCAGAGGAAGAAGCATTTTGGGATCGAGAGTTTTGAACTCCTATTACCTGAAAGCCCGAAATAACATGGGTCATCGTATCGAATGAAGGATTATAGTTGTTGATCACATGGAAGGCACCATTTTGAAGTTCGTGGTTTTGAAGTGATAGAGGAACGGCTGTCGAAGGGTGATTCAAGTTTCGAAAGTCAGAAAGATTGAGTGGACAGGTGGCAAGAATTCACGTGAGAAATAGAGTACATTGGAAGAGATAGGTGGCGTGTACTTGTCACCAAGCGAAGTCAATCTTCATTGACTGTTTCGGGTGTCGGAGGTTGGAGAACCGGGAGATTTGTATCTAGATTCGCGAAGTCGCAAAGTCCAAAACTCCGAATCGACGAAAAGTTTCATTGGGAAGCCAGCCTTTGATGAACGCATCAGGGTTTGTCATTTCGGTAGTTTCGAAGACAAGAGGTTGGGGTTCTTTACTCCACAATTCCCAAAGTCGTGAAACGTGACACAACTGTGGAGGAGGACACGGCCAAATATTTTGGCAATTCAGCATTTCAATTTTCGGAGGTTGAAGAGACAAGAAAATTGACAGCAGGAATTGTGATATCGCGAAACCCGAAGTCCCGATTCGGCAAAGGGTGTGATCATATTGTTGGTCAGGAGATTTGGGTTGATGCCTTGTGTTTGATCATGGGGCATACATATAAGGACCTGTGGAAAACAATGTTGTGTGTGTGTGGGATTCCCTATGGAGGAATCGAAAAGTCAATCAGACTCAGGGGCATATTTAGAACGATCCTGTGTGAATCTTGGCCTGAGGGTCAGGGTTCTACACCATTATGGTATCAGATCACAGAACAAGTTCTTTGCTTTCTGTAGCAGAGAAAAGAGGAACATTTTACAACCATGCCGCCGAGAAGAAGAAACAGACCAATGCCAATGCCTGATCCAGCAAGGGAAAGAGAAATGCGTGAGTTATGTGCCAGGCTTGATGCCATGGAGACAACACAGAGGCGATCAGTTGACGTTAGGGATATCAACGAGGCTGAAATTGAAAATGAAGCTGGAACTAAAGGAGAATAAGTTGCAGTCGAATATGTTGTGGATGAATGCCTATTCAGGGTTGTTGCAAGGATAGGTGCTAGAGCGAAAATGGACATTCTAGTGTATGAGGGAAACATGGATGTTGAAGAGCTTCTAGACTAGATTAGAGCTCTAGATAAATACTTTGACTATGAGGATGTTGAAGAAGACAAGAAAGTCAAACATGTTATCACTAGACTGAAAGGGCATGCAACACTATGGTGGGATGAACTGCAGGCTGACAGACGATTCAAAGGCAAGTAGAAAATCAAAAGATGGGATAGAATGGTTGCAAAAATGAAATCCAAATTTATACCCAAGGATTATCAAATCACTATGTTTCAAAGGATGTAGAATTTGAGATAGAAGCTGATGTTAGTGAAGGAGAACACTCAAGAGTTCTACAAGATAAACATCAGAGCAGGTCATCGGGAAAGCAATGATGAAAAAGTTTCCAGGTACATGAATGGTCTATGATATGACATTCAAGATGAGATGAGCATGATGACCATTCAAAATGTGGAAGATGCTTATCAGATAGCTCTGAAAGCCGAAGAAAAGTTGAGCCGGAAGAAAGGTCAAAGAGGCTGAGGTAGAAGTCAAGCCAGAGGCAAAGCAATTGCCCAAGATAGAACTCAGAAATCTAAAGAAGAGGGGAAGAAACATCAAACTCAACATGAGAGAGGAGGAAGATCATAGAGAGAGTAGTATGCTGATAGAAATACTTTTCCTCGAGCTAGAGGAAGAGGAAGAGGCAGAGGTAGTGAAGTAAAATGCTTTGTCTGTGGAAAGATTGGACATAAATCCTATGAGTGTCCAGATAAGAAGAAATATGGTGGTGAAACACACATTGTCAAAGCTCAAGGATGGAATGTTGAGGCAGAAGACGCTAAGGGCGGAAGATCCTTAATGATGAGGAAAGTTCTCTTGAAGCCGGGAAGGAGGCAGAGAACCCAGCCCAAAGAAACAATATGTTTAGGACTTCTTGCAAAACCAAGGATAGGGTATGCAAGGTCATAGTGGACAGCGGTAGCACAGACAATCTTGTATCTACAAAGATGGTAGAAAAGCTGGAGCTGGAGACTGTTGAACATCCAATCCCATACAGAGTTTCATGGCTACAAAAAGGACATCAGGTAAATGTCACTAAATAGTGTTTAATTGAAATTAAAATAGGAGGATATAAGGATGAAATATTATGTGATGCCATTCCCATGGATGTTTTTCATCTATTACTGGGTAGACCGTGGCAATATGACAGAAACATGATTCATGATGGGAAAAAGAACTCGCACACCCTAGAGAAGAATGGGAGGATGCACATGTTATTGCCGATTAAAAACCAAGAGGTGAAAACAGAGATGAGTAACATTATACTTCTCATGAGTGGGAAGGAACTTCTCAATGAGGTTAAGAAGAAGGAAGACACACAATTTATTGTGGTTAGGAATCCCATAATTGTTTTTACCAATACAAGGATAGATTATTTACTAGAAGAAATCCAGGAGTTGTTGGAAGAGTTTGTTGATATAGTAGTGGACGAACTACCTTGTTCATTGCCACCTATCAAGAGTATAAGCCATCATATTGATCTTATACCTGGAGCCAGTTTACCAAACAAAGCAGCATATCGGTTGATGCCGCAGGAAAATGAAGAAGTCAAGAGACGGGTCCAGGACTTAATGGACAAAGGATTGATTTGAGAGAGCTTGAGTCCATGCGTTGTTCCAATAGTGCTCAGCCCAAATAAATATGGAGGTTGGAGAATGTGTATAGACTCAAGGGAAATCAATAATATTACCATCAGATACAGATTTCCATTGCCGAGGATGGACGACTTGATGGATTGCTTGAGTGGAGCAAAGTTTTTTTCAAAAATTGATTTGAAAAGCGAGTATCATCAAATTCGCATGAGAGAAGGTGATGAATGGAAGACAACATTCAAGATGAATGAGGGGTTGTATGAATGGCTTGTCATGCCATTTGGTTTAACGAATGCGCCTAGTACTTTCATGATATTGATGATTGAAGTCCTGGAGGATTTCATAGGGAAATTCGTCATTGTATATCTTGATGATATATTAATCTTTAGCAAGACAGAAGCAGAACACTTGAAACATTTAGCTGCAGTAATGGAGATACTACAACAAGAGAAATTGCTAATAAACATGAAGAAATCATCATTTCTGAGGATAGAACTCATCTATTTGGGTTTTGTTATCTCTGCAAATGAGTTGAAGATAGATCTGGAAAAGGTAAAGGTGATTAAGGACTGGCCATCACCAAAGAGCGTATTTGAAGTTTGAAGCTTCCATGGTTTGGCAAGTTTCTACAGGAAATTTATTCAAAACTTCAGTGGAATTAGTGCACCAATGATGGATATGGTGAAGAAGAGACATAAATCTTTTCACTGGACAGAAGAAGCAGAGAAGAGTCTCAATCTGCTGAAGAAGAAGATCACGGAACAACCAATTCTGGTTTTGCCAGATTTTAGCAAGATATTCCAGGTCAGGTCTCACACGAGTGGATTTGCAATTGGAGCGGTCTTGAGCCAAGATGACAGGTTGATCGCATACTTCAGTGAAAAACTGAATGAAGCAAAGATCAAGTACTCAACATATGACAAAGAATTATATGCAATCATACAGGCACTGAAGAAATGGAGACATTATTTGGTTCCTAAAGAGTTTGTTTTGTACAATGATAATCATGCTTTACAATTCATGACTCAACAAGAGAAGTTGAACCAAAAACATGTTAAATGGGTTTAATACATGTAGAATTTTACTTTTGTGATTAAGCATATTTCTGGAACTGCTAACAAAGTTGTTGATGCTTTGAGCAGAAAATGTTTTCTTATGCAGGAATTCAGAGTCAAGACTTTGGTTTTGATAACCTCAAGGAAATGTATAGAGATGATCTAGATTTCAAGGAGGCATATGAGGCATCTGAGAATCCAGTTCTCAGAGATAGAAGCCAATGGACTGAATACATGATCCAGGATGAATTATTGTTCAGGGGGAATCAACTATGTATTCCAAAGTGATCCATGAGGGAGAATTTTCTAAAAGAAAAACACAGTGGAGGATTGGCCAGACACTTCGGTCATGATAAAATGTTCTCAAAGTTGAATGGCTCATATTTTTTTCCAGGGATGAGGACAGATGTTAAGAAATTTGTAGATAGATGCATGATTTGTCAGCACACAAAAGGGAAAAGGCAGAACACAGGGTTATATCAACCATCGCCCATACCTGAAAGGCTGTGGGACGCAGTGAGAATGGATTTTATATTGGGACTGCCAAGAACACAGAGAGGCCATGATTCAATCTTTGTGGTAGTCGACAGATTTTCAAAGATGGCACATTTCATACCATGCCAGAAAACCAGCGACGCAACTCATATTGCGAACCTGTTTTTCAACGAAGTCGTCAGACTTCACGGCTTGCCAAGGAGTATCGTTTCTGATCGGGATACCAAGTTCATTGGACATTTCCGGAGGACCTTGTGGAAAAATATGGGGACAAGTTTATCTTTTAGCTCAACATATCTTCCTCAAACGGATGGGCAGATAGAAGTCATGAACAAGAGCTTGGGATATTTGTTGAGGAGCTTAGTGACTGAACACCACAGTCAATGGGATCATATTCTACCATAGGTGGAATTTTCTTATAATGATTCGCTTAACAGAAGCACAGGGAAGAGTCCATTCCATATTGTATATGGAATGTAGCCAAGAGGAGTTTCTGAATTGAAAGATTCGGAACAAGCTGAATTCAGGAGTGTTAGTGTAGAGGACTTTGCAGAAGGAATGAAGGAGCTTCACAGCCGAATTATCATCATTGAGAGATATATCAGAGAGATGTAGAGAAGAACCCATGTACAGGAGCACTTGAGTTAATATATGAAGCTTTGACTCAAATTTCATGGTGTTATGATGCTTACTGTTTACATTTACTGAATGGTATGCTTACAGTTGTTTTATTCTCTCTGTTTATGCATTTGTTTCAATGTTGTGTTGAATGTGTGATTTCATGTTAAGTATATGAAGTTTGAGAGAGGATAAGAATGAGTTTCAATTGTTTCTCTTCTTGAGAATGTCCGCAAGGTGTGCATTCACGAAGGTTTGAGTGTATCTCAGAAAGCTCAGGAAGGATACCGTTGTTCTCATTCTAGCAGAAATGCAGGTGAAGCATAGAAGCCATGCAAGGTGTGCGCAGGCTAGTTGAAGCCTTAAAATTTATCAACTAAGGTTGAAGAGTGAAGGACTGTTGTTGTCGAGAGTGCAGAGAGTCGAAGAATTAAATACATAGAATTATTTGAAAGATTGTCGCAAACAGTGCGTGCAGGAGTCCTTTCGAGACTTGAGGTTGCAATAGAAATCTCAGGAGGATCAGTACCTTTGAAGTATTCAAAGGAAGGCAGGGAGATGAACCATTGCACAGAAGGTTAAGTTTTGGTGAAAGAACATTGGCTCATTTCATAGAGATTCATTGAGGAGTGAATCGGATGGTCAAAATTCTTCATGGAGAACTCACGAAGTCACGAGGACCGTAGGACCCAGAGGAGTTGTAGGGTGGATAAGGGTTGGACAAACCCATTACATAGGTTTCAAGATTCAACGTTGACCGTTGATCATGACCGTCGAGTCATCAAGATCATTTCGATAAATTGGGGTTTGTAAGTCTGGAGTGCAAGCCAAATCCCTTGGTCACTCAAACTTCTGAATCGTGAAATGGATTATAGTGTGTGAAGACGAGGCGTAGAATTTTCAGCACTTCGAAATTTTGGAGTTCAGCATTTCGGGGGTCCTAACGACAAGGATTCGGGGCATAGTGGAGCAAAATTCCCGAAGTCGTGAGTCGCGACAGGATTTTAGCGTGGAGTTTCAGGATTTCGGCACTTCAGGTGTCGGAAAGCAGAGGAGGTAGCGTTTTGGGATCGAGAGTTTCGAACTCCCGGTACCCGAAAGCCCGAAATAATGTGGGTTGTCGGATTGAACGAAGGATTATACCTGTTGATTCGGTGGAAAGCACCATTTCATAGTTTGTGGTTTTGAAGTGATAGAGGAATGGTTGTCGAAGGGTCATTCAAGCTCCAAAAGTCAGAAAGCTTGAGTGGACAGGTGGCAAGAATTCACGTGAGAAACAGAGTACAGTGGAAGAGACGGGTGGCATGTACTTGTCACCAAGTGAAGTCAATATTCGTTGACTGTTTCGGGTGTCGGAGGTTGGAGAACTGGGAGACTTGTATCTGGATTCGCGAAGTCGCGAAGTTCGAAAATTTGAATCGACGAAAAGTTTTGTTGGGAAGCCAGCCTTTGTTGAACGCATCGGGGTTTGACATTTTGGCAGTTTCGAAGACAAGAGGTCGGGGTTCTTTACTCCAGAATCCTTGAAGTCATGAAATGTGACACAACTTTGGAGGAGGATGCGGCCAAAGATTTCAGCAATTCGTCATTTCAGGTTTCGGAGGTTGAAGAGACAAGAAACTTGACAGCAGGAATCGCGATATCACGAAACCCAAAGTCCCGATTCGGCAAAGGGTGCGATCATATTGTTGGTCAGGAGATTTGGGTTGATGCCTTGTGTCTGATCATGGGGCATACCTATAAGGACCTATGGAAAACACTATTGTGTGTGTGTGGGATTCCCTATGGAGGAATCAAAAAGTCAATCAGACTCGGGGGTAGATTTAGAACGATCCTGCGTAGATATTGGACTGAGGGTCGGGGTCTGCACCACTAAGTTGGAGTGATGCTCCTGCATCATACTCCTCAGCTGGAAAAATCATGAGGTCCTTCTCATGAGCTCCTCTTCTCCAGTGTTGAAATCCACCTAGATCCCAAACTTTCCCTTGGAGTTGTCCTCCGGCTCCTCTCCAGCTATGTTGTTGTTTTTGTTGCTGCTTATTCTTCCCTACTTCTCTTGCAGGCTCCTTGTTGTTCAACTTCCTCCTGTTGACTACTTCTTGTGTTGACCTCAACATCAACCTCTTGATCCTCTCAATCACCCTATCCAGCTGCTCCAGTGGTTGTCTCTCCTTATGCAGTCTTCTTTGTTGCACTTCTGTCTCCTCAATGGGCAGATCTTCTCGATCTCCCCTGCTATATTTATCTCTATTTGTGGCACTAAGTGGCCACTCTACTGCAGACTCCAGATCTGCAGTATCCTCACTGAACTACTTCTCATCTTCTTCCTGTGGCAGTTCTACTACTGCCATTTCTCCTCCTGGCATACTTCCATCTTCTTCCAACTTCTCCCCAGGCTGGTATGTTCCACTACCTACTTCCAACTTAGCCTGTTGGATGTGAAAACTTTGCACCATCACCCTCCTTTCCAGGGCATCCAATTCTTCACACAGGTCAGCAAAATCCATGTTGTCTGCTTCTTCTTCTACTGCAAGCTCCAGTGCTGCCTTTGTTTCAGCTTCTTGGCTGAAAATTTTGAGCCATTCTTTTGAATGCTCCTCCTTTTCTCCTTTGGAAAACATCAGTGTCTGCTATAGTTCTTCCTCCATGATAGTCTCTGTTGGCTATCTTTCTTCTGTTGTTGCATGTGCAACGCATTCTCTGGCCTCAACTGGGCTACTTGGTAGGTATACTTCAATTCCCCCAATGATCAGAATTATATTTTGATTCTCTCTTGACAGCACTCCTTGCTAATCTGAACTCTCCCTTGAGTTCATGAGACTCTCAGATAGTCTCATCTCTTTCCCCTTGCCCACCTGGAAATTTGGGAATTTTTTTCTACCCACCTGGCAGTCCATGAGATTGTTTGATCCCATCTCATTTCCCACTTGGCAATCTGAACTTTCACCACTGCCCCCTTGGCAGTATGCGATACCTTCTGTTGATATCTTCCCATTGCCCACCTGGCAACTCGAAAGTTCACTTCTGCCCACCTAGCAGTTTATGAGATCCTTTGCTAATCTCATACCATTACCCTCCTGGAAATATGAATTTCCACTGTTTTCCTCCTGACAGTCTATGATATCCTCCAATGATCTCATTTCATTGCCCACCTGGCAATTGGAAAATTCATCTCTTCCCTCCTGGCAGTTTATGAGACTTGAAATTGATCTCTCTTCCTCATCACTGAGGGTTTCTCCAACTTCTGGCTCACAGATGCAAACCAGCTCTGTGTCACTGAGGATTTTAGCATACCTCAGCCACTTCCTCAACTCTCATCGTTGTTTCCTGGCCAACAACTTTTGAAAAATCCATTTGGATTTCCTGTTCAGAGGCCATTCTTACCTCTAATGTACTTTTGCCTCCTGTTGCATTTTCAATGTCAGTTGTTCCATTCTTGCTCTTATCTCATCGAGTTCCTTGGCAATATCTGCTTTATTCATCTGTTGGTGGTCTCCTCTTCCACCATGCTCATGGCCTTCAGTAGCCATTTCCATCTTTCACCTACCCTCCTAGCAAGCATATGGATCACTCTACATATGAGAGCATCTCCATGTCCTCCTACAGCTCGCCTGGTTGTCTATCATTTGTTGTGCACCTTGCAACAATCTTCACAGAGCATCATTACTCTGTCTCCTCCTTCACCTGATGTCTCCTTCACCTGAAGTCTATAGATGAAAATATCAGCTCTGATACCACTTGATGGTGTGTATCAGAGTATTTTCTTTGTCTACTCTACCTCCCTTTGCCTGCAGTCTACAGACAGAAGGTGGCTCTGATACCACATGATGTAGTCCCCCTACCTCAGCAGGGTTCTGAGACCTCTTGGTCTCTAGATCGATCTTCTTCTGAGACGAAATGGCTCTTTGGGATCCTACTAGAACCCTTTGAATGAATCCACAGGTCCCTTTGTCCTCTGGCATAGGTCTTGAGAAACTCTGTGCGCGTGTCCCCTTTTCAGCGCTCTTCTATGTTCTAAACCAACACACACCTCGACATTGATTCCTTTCCAACTAGCCCCTTCTTATCTAGTGACCTCGAGCTATGATCCAAGGTGTAAACAACACACCTTTCACGTTTCGGGGTTTCAAGACTACTGCATGTGAGCTCTCCCAGGCTCCTTGTCCTTCGAATTGTCGAACCCCGAAATAGAGCCTAGCTCCCACTAGCTCCTACCTTCAATCCTGACTCATACGACCTCCACCCGTGACCTGCGGTTAACATCCAATCGACTCCCTGGATTTTCACGTTTCAACGATGTGGAGGGGTTAACTCCTTGTCCCTCCAACTCCTAGTTTCTGAAAGTCCGAAATCGTATCTACTACAAGATTGACGGCTCTGAGCCTTCCTTGATCTAACGATCATGGTTCTTTCGGGGTTTTTTGATTTGGGGAATCATAATGCAAGGGTCCCACTCCTTTGTCTTTCGAATCCCCGGTTTCTAAAATGATGAAATGTCTTGGCGTTCATTCTTTCGGGGTTTCGCGATTCGGGGAATCACGATGCAAGGCTCCTGCTCCTTTGTATTTCGAATCCCCGGTTGTCGAAATGCCAAAATGTCTTGGCGTTCGATTAATGGATCACAATAACCCCTGAGATCTACGATCCACTTCCAACCTCGCTATTTCTCTATTTTACGATTCGGCATTTTGGGAGACAAGGACCTCTATCCTTCCAACTCGCGATACTTGAAATCGCGATGTAGACCAACGGTCCATATCTTCTTGTGATCAATGGTTTGAATCTTTCTAGCCTTTCCTCGAAATCTTGACCACTTGCCATGTGTCCTCCTATGGATGGTCACGATGCTTTCGGGATTTTGTCGAGTCCTCTCCTTTGTATCTACAAGGGTTAAACCTCATTCTCCTCTTTTCAGATTCGATGGCTATCTTTCCTTTATGTGAGATCTAACGAATCTGATCCTTCCTCCCATGCTCTGAGACTTTGAATGGTCCCACTATTATCTTCCCTGCAGCTTCACCTGGTCCAACGGACTGTGGCTACTTGTACGACATCTGACGGCTCAGATCAAATATTTTGTGTGTCTCCCAGGGATTAAACCCCGTGCACATATCTTTAATCCAGTGACTCTCATGCCACTGTGCTCCAGATCCAATGGCTAGTGCATTTTCAAAGTTTCACATCCCTGGGAGTCAAAAGACTCTCCCCCTTATGTTTTTCGGTCCACAAAATGTCGAAAACTTAAAATGCTCACCCCTTACTTTCAGATCAATGGATGTTTATCCTCGCTCTCAGATTTGATGGATTAGATCTGATCAACTCCTATGTGCGCTCCTCCTGTCTACCTAGACGTAGATTCAATGGTCCAGATATTTCCTTCCAGTGCCGATCCAATGGAAGTTGTGCTCCTCCTCTTGAGCTTTCACCTCTTCCATTCCCTTGGAAGAAATTTGATACTCAAAGGTCTTGGCCTTTGATGCTTCCCTTGCGAGCCCAGTTCCTTTGGGTCTCATCTGCGTTATAGAAATGCTTCCCCTCCTGAGCTTAGTCAACTCAGAAACCTCGAAAGGTTTCTTGACCTTCTTCTCCTTTATTTTGTTTCTCTATGCGCAAAGGCATTGTTCCTCCTGAACTTAGGGACTTAGAATAAGTCCACCCTCAAACACTCCTTGTGTTGTTGAGATTTCATCAATCTTAGGTCCAAATTATTTCTTGAAAAGAAATGCTTCATGCCCTCTTGGCACTCCTTTTCTCAATGCACACCTTGCAGAGCCTACAGAGTGTTCTGTAACACTGGTTGTCTTCGAACTCAACAAAGAGTTCTTCTCGTGCACACTTGCACCGGATCAATGCCCACCTGGCAGAGCTTCTACAGAATCTCCAGAGATTCTGTCTCTTCTCTCTGTGCCTTCCCCTACACAGCTCATCCTCCAAGGTGTTCAACAACTTTGAGGCTCCTCCTTGAGTCTGTGAATCTTTCTGGTGTGCAGTCCTTGCACATTCTTTCTGACTCCATAGAGCTCAGATGCACACTCCTTGCGTTGGCTACAGAACTTCCAATGTTCTGTTGTGAACTCCTTGCACAACCTAAAGAACCTAGATAGAAACCGACAAACTCACAAACAGATAGTAAAATATATCTATAAATTGTATCTACAACATACAAGTGACATTCAAATGCATAAACATACACAAACAATTCATGGGCAAGAAAAATGGCTCATTGTATTAATCTCCAAATGTCTATACAAAATGTGTTTTTACAAAAACTGGACTGCTACAGAGTCTCAGTTCTCTCTCGAAATCTCTCTACTTGAGAATTCTCCTATTCTCCCTCTCCACTCTACTCCTCGAGAGACTCCGTACAAAAGAGGTCTCTCTTTTTCTTATCCTCATCCACCGCCTCTGTGCTATCGCTATCTCAGAGCGGCTCCTACTCCTACGGATACATTACACAAAAGGAAGTCATAGACCTGACTAATATGGGCTTAGTTGTAGGTAACCATTAAAGGAAACCTCAACCACTACCTGTACAGAGACATGATATGGTCTCTATCAGCCTTACAACATTAAATTTAAATTCAAATTTTGAAAAAAGAGAGGGTTGTGCCTCTTCCTTTCATGAATGTGCACTGGATGTGCTAGCTGGATGGCACTTATGTTGTGTTGAAGTGATGCTCCTGCATCACTATCACTGTGAGATATACTGTTGTAAACCTGTACCAATAAACCTACACCAAACAACGTGTACCAATAACCTGAACCATGTATCAACCATGCATCAACCTATACATCAACCTGTAATCAACCTATACCATAAACAAGTGCATCAACCATGCACCAACCTGTACAAAACAAACTGTAATAAATTGGTACCATAAACAAGTGCATCAACCATGCACCAACCTGCACCTCAACTTGCACACCCTCCTTAACTTTAACAACAAGAGACTAGCATTTTCATCAAACTTTACTTTAGTCTCACATGACT